>OY751356.1:12732500-12900000 GCA_963564715.1 Catocala sponsa
CATCCATGCATTTCCACAAGTAAAAAAAATTAAGTCCTGACATTTTTTAGTCCCACCAATCAACAGTGAACTTGCTGCAATTTAATTTACTCAAATATTTTACTCGTGGCAGGCAATAAAGAGATTGGTAAAAAATTATTAGAATCACTTTTATAATATTTTATAAAGTTAGAAAAGACAATATGTTTTGAAGCACTTATTATAATGGAGCTGCTACATGAGTAGGTACTATTATATACACCTCACAAGAAAGTCAAAGTTAAAGTCAAAAATCTTTATTTCCATAAAAATGTATAAACAATTCTTGGACACGTCAATGTACTTACTGATATATTAATTAAAATATAACAATAGAAATAAATAAAAGGAAATAAAAATTTAGCACTGAAAAAAGCCTGTTCGAGTAGTAGGGCTTACATGAGAAGAAGCAGGCAAGAAACTCATGGCCACTCTTTTCAATCGTCAAATGTTTATTAACAATACAATTCAATTTTATATTCTTGTTCTTATATGAGCTGCTGTATGTAATTGGTACTATCGTTTATTTAAATACTATTCAAAAAGTAAAGGTTTAGTAAATCTAAGATACATATTAAGTAAAAATGAAATCGTCACGGCAACTCATATTTACAATTATTATTAACTTAATGATATAATTAGAAATAGCGTGTGAGTGAAAGCAACTCCATCTCGAGCATTTATATCTTCTATACATTCTGTTGAACATAATTTTAATAATAATGTAAAAGCGCACACATTGACCTATAAATTACTTATTAATTTTTTGAAGCCGGGAGGCCGCGACTAATGATCTGTTTTTATTTCTTGTATTGATATTATGTATGGCGCATTTCTTATAGTATAAGTCAATGTTCTTATACACGTAAATTAAATTTGCATATAATATGTATTGGCTGGCTACTGTTAATATATTTATATCTTAATGTATCTCTTGTTTTCATATTGTAAATTGCTCGAATAGCCCTCTTCTGCAGTACGAAGATGGTTTGAATGTCGGCAGCACTCCCCCACAAGCTCACAATAGAGTTCCATACGACATTACACTGTGAAAGCTACGCGTATGTAGCTATGATAAACAAGCTTAGCAGTATCTATGTCAGTAAGATGGCGAATTTTTCTGACTGCATACGCTGCAGAACTGAGCCTATTCGACAATTTACTAATTTGTGGGCACTGCAGCTTTGAATCTAGTGTAATCCCTAGAAATTGGATGATATCGACAGGGTCCAGCACGTCCGCGTCGTTCTTAATTTTTATAGATGTTTTTACTTGCTTGACATTTGGGGTTAAAAATCGGATACATTTGGTCTATCCCCCATTCAAAAGTAGATTGTTAACATCAAACCAGTGAACCACTTTAGAGATAGCAATGCTTACATCGTCCAGAATGGTTTCTTGGCGTTTTAATTTATTCTATTGTCAATATAAATAATAAAGCACAATTACATTAAACTTAAATTACATCTATACTTATTCTAATTAATTTACATTATAAACAGACGTAGTTATATATACAACAGTACGTAATTATTTTACAGAGTTTATAATTAGGAATGGACCGAGTGTGCTTTGTTTAGCTTTAAAGTCATTACAGAGTACCTACGTTAGTAGGCATCATTTTATGTATTGGTACAGCCAGTGCCATTTCTCGGAACTGTGGCAAGACTCGACAGTTCCTTCTAATAATTTAATTTATTACAGCGTCATCTAATGACGTCTTACTGAACTACGTACGCTTGTCAGTACGCGAAGAGTAGAGAGAGCGCTAGAACTTTCTCGAATCTTCGTACTGTCACATACCGGGTATGGCGCTTCTAGAAAATTTCAAAAACGCTTGAATCGCGTGTATGATACGGAGCACGGGCAATGCTAAGGCAGTTTTACAATCGTAAGCGGTCGAGTATTCATCGGAGCGAACGGAAGTGAAAATATCACAGAGTTTAAGGCAGTTACAGTGTAAAGTGTTTAAGTAGTGTGTGTGGTGTTTTAATTTAATTGTGTGTTAGAATAAAACGTGTTCTAGTTGGTAATATTGCTTAAACTCTTATCCCTGGAACCCAGCACGTAACAGTATTGTGGCGGCCGATTAAAATCATTTACCACATTATTGTAAAGTCGAGTAAAAGTCCCGTTACTCGGCGATCGGTGGGCGCGCCGCAGCTACGAAGACACCCGAACGTACTTCGTGCGCGTTCGGTTTTCACCGCCTCGACAGTCAACAACTGTACTCGACGCCGAGAGGCTGCGCGCGCGATTCTAGCTAGCCGTTGAATTCGAATACGCTCGCAATATTATTCTATAAATTACTGTTTTATTTCGCTCTGTTATATATTTCTAACGCTTACTGCTAAGACTGTGCTTCCTCTTATGTACTTTCTCCTTCTGTGTTTGTGAACAATATATCTGTGACTTTCAAGTACTAAAAATCTCTTTCTTTTATCTCTGCTTAACTTGCCCTTCAATTATAGTGTGTTTTATAGCTCGAACACGATAGTATTACTAACTGTTACCCGCGACCTCGCCCGCGTGGAATTTGTAATTTTTGCGGAACCTAATTTTTCTAAAATAAAAGTAGCCCAAGTTATTCCTTATAACATCAGCTTGGCCAGAACAAACCAACAGACAAAAAATGTATTATTTGATATAAGTTCCGTATACACTGTTATTTTGACATTACAGACACTTGAATTTTTTGTATCGTATTGAATTATGATAGGCGCTAAATTTATGATTTCATTTGTATGGAACAAATGTAGTCATAAATTAGGCGCCTAATAAAGCGCCATCTGCGAGTGTCTCTCGAACTAATATTGTAAATCTTATTTTTTAATTAAATATCTAGTTCCTTAGAGACTTGCATCTGTTTACAGTGGAATTCAGTTTCATGTAGGTGTGAAAAGATAAAAAGAAAATTACAGCCTCCAAAGCTGTAAAAAAAGGAAAAAAATGACCACAAAGTCGCTTTGTTTCTTTCTATAAATTATATAAATAGTATTATTTCAACCTGCTTGCTTAAATTTCTTCACGTTGAATGTCAAAGTGAAGAAATTCAAGCAAGCGCGGGTAAACGGCGGGAGTAACTATGACTCTCTTAAGGTAGCCAAATGCCTCGTCATCTAATTAGTGACGCGCATGAATGGATTAACGAGATTCCCACTACGCATCCGACTGTTGTAGCGGACGGATGTGTTTGTGCGCGCTCTCGCCTTAAATTAAATTTTTGCGGAAAGTAATTCATCTTCGTAAAGTTTAATACACGAGCGGGTTGTGTGGATTGCGAGCTAGCTGTGGAAGTGTGGAATAGTTTTTCCGAGTACATTTTCGCGAGTTTTGTGTGTTTTTCACATTGCGTGGTGGCAAGCACGTGGTTGGATTGATTCACGGAGCGAAAACTAGTGTGTGGCGACGCATATTTGGGCTTTTAAAGCTAAAATATTGCGAACGGCCCGCTAGTAAGCAGGTACATAAGGCTTCAGCTCTTCTGAAACGGCTGAAACGGTTGGCACGTGCGACATAACCTCAATTTTGAGGTTAGAAACACGCGGTCGGCCGCGCCGCCGTCTGGGGTGCTGGGGTCTTAGTGTGACTTTTATTATATTATTTTAGTTTTTTGTAACAATAAATAAGTGTTAGATTGATCGATTAATTAACACAGGCTACCTAATTAGATCAGAACCAAACACACTTGGAAGCGCTTGGCGTTTGACGTTGACAGCTGTCAACGTCATCTGTCAGTGTCGTCTGACATTAGCGGTTGGGTGTGTCAGCTGTCAGTGTTAACTGTCAGGGGGCACGTTTAGTTGCTTCTGTTGGATGACATAGGTGTTGCCAGTGTTGACACTTAAAAGGGTTCAACAAAAAGGTAGACTTGGTGGATTGGTCGATCGGTTTAATTGCTGATTTTATTTTTGTACCAATTTGGTGTAAATAAAATGGCAAGCGATGATGATGGCGACGACAAACTTCGGAGGGTGTTAGACGAGGAGTTGCTCCGCAAAGAGGAGGAGCTGAGGGTGTTGGAGGAACTGCGTGAGGGGGTTGGCTTTGCGCCCCGCAAGTCTCTGGCGCGCACGCCTCCGCAGTGCTTCAGCACCCCGGCGCCTGCATGTAGCAGACCGTCGACGCCCCCGATAGTGGGAACCATAGGTACGCCGAGTCAAGGCACGTCAAAGCGGCCGCTGACCTCGCCAGTGGAGGCGCAGGCTCAGTCCAGGAGGAAGATCGGTCGCATCGAGGAAGTGCCACCCGTGGCAGGCCTAATAACCGCGGCGCCCACACCGACAACAGCTGCAGCAGTAGTGCCAGAACAGAGCACTGAAGGCGACGTGATGCTGGCGGACAAGTCCGTTGAGGGCCTTACGGGGCTTGCAACGGCCGCGACCAAAGGCATCATGGATGCAGTACGAGCAAAGCAGTCGCGGCTCAACAAGGATGAAGTGGCGACCATCGGGGCATACACGGAGCGGCTAGGCGCCGTAATTGCGCATATGGCGCTGCGCCTGGCGGCCGCGGAGGCAAGAGCAGCGGTGAACGTAGCACAATCGGCGACTAATACGGTGTGTACAGAGGTGCCGCAGACCTACGCGCAAAGGCTCAAGCTACCAAAGCGTCGTGAGCCCGTAGAAATAAGCGCGAATGCGGACGGCCCTGTGCTGGCATTCTACCCAGCCGAGAGTGCTACCGCCACCATCATAACCGCGGACGACACAAAGGCTGAACTTAAAAAGGCGATTGACCCAAGCAAAATATGGGTCCAAGTAAACAAAGTGAAGAAGGTCGGCAATGCAGGGGTGGTTGTACAGACCACAACAGCAGCAGCAGCAACACGACTGAAGGAGGCGACGCCCGCTACCCTTAGGGTGGCGGAGCCAAAAAAGCGCCAACCGTTGGTCTGTTTCAATACTATAGACGGTGACCCAAGTTACGCCGAGGTGCTGCAGGCTCTCCACGAGCAGAACTTTAAGGAGGACCCCAAGTGGACATATGAAATGCTCAGCAAAGAAGCGAATGGCGCCTTCAAGATGTCCAGAGCACGCGGAAATGCGACCGCAGTAATATTCGCGTGCTCTGCGGCGCTCAGAGAGACGCTTCTTAACAAAGGGCGAGTATTTATTGGATGGCAGGCGGTAGAGGTCACCGATTATATTGACGTTACCTGCTGCAGGAAATGTCAGCAATACGGCCACCCTGAGAGGCATTGTTGGGCGACTGAAATTACCTGTGGGCGCTGCGGTGCGACCGGGCATAAGGCGGACGATTGCAAATCGGCGACAATTGTGCGACGTGCAAACGTTTTGGAAAACCAGGCGCTGACAAACACAAAACGGCCTCACGCGAATGCCCGGCGCGCTCATATGCCGAGAAAAGGAGTATTGAGATGACTCAATATGGATAGGACCACAAAACTATGCGTAGGGCAGCTGAATCTACAAGGATCAGAAGCGGCAACATTGGAGTTACCCATAATAGGCAGAACGCTGGGGTTAGATCTCGTACTTGTTCAGGAGCAATATGGTTATACCAGGATGCTACAGTGCGGATCTAACTCTAAGGCAGGCATTATGGTGCTGAATACAGGACTCAGTGTTGCGTTCTTAGACCACCTTAGCAATGATCACTGTGCGGTCGCACACATTAGTTACCAGTCTGTAGATATGTACGTGATATCACTCTACTGTCAGTACAGCCACGACATCGCTGTACATCTCGAACATCTCACGTACGTACTCGACCAGCTGACAGGACATCGACTCCTGGTGGGGATGGATAGCAACGCTCATTCTCCGCTGTGGCACTGCGAACACCGTCAGTGTGTGGGCAGAGGAGCAGATACAGAATATAGGAAAACGCAGATGGAGAATTTTATTCTCGGACGCGGACTTATCGTACATAATGCTGAGAACCAACCGCCTACATTTCATGGACCGACCGGTTATTCGAACGTCGACATTACATTGTCGAATCGAGGAGTAACAGTGTCGCAGTGGAAGGTACACGAAGGAGCTAGCATCAGTGACCACCAGTTGATAATGTTCGTGGTCAGCAGCCTCGGAACGTTTGCCAGGGAACGCCAAAGAACACCGGAAACTCGTTACCGTGAGCGTGGAGTCAACTGGGCGCGATTCCGGGGTGAGCTGCACTACAGGATGGGTAGACTCAAAACCAGGAAATCTGCTGCCAAGATCTGTGAGCAGTATACAGACATCCTCGCTCGCACTGCACAGGACTGTTTGGGACACAGAACGAAAGCAGACAACTGCGGATTCGAATGGTGGACACCCGAATTAGACGCACTACATCATGTTGTAGGGAAGGCGCGCCGTGCTTGGCAACATTCACGAAAAGTAGGAAGTACCCAGGAGTCGGAGCTGCACGATGCCTTGCGATCAGCAAGACTCCGATATAAAGCAGCGATGAGACAAACGGAGATCGAATACTTTCGTCGAATAGCGGAGTCAGGAAACGAGGACCCGTGGGGTTTGGCGTATAGAACTGCCTCTGGCAGAATACGTCCGCCCTCTAACGTGATGCACGGAGTACGACTCATTGAACACGGCCACACAACTACTGCGGAAGAGACGATGACAGGCTTACTGAAAGAGCTATGCCCCGATGATGAACCGAACCAGGACTCGCCGTATCACCGGACCATTAGGTTGACGGCGGCCTGCGCACCGACGGGCGTAGATTCGGAGCCGCCTAGTCACGCGACACTCGACCGAATTGTTAGGTATTTGCCCAATACAGCGCCAGGCTTGGATGGACTCACAGCGCGGATCATCAAGCACGCGTGGAGAGCTAGTGGGGCAGAAATGCTTCACATGTACTCCGCGTGCTTGAGCGAAGGAGTTTTCCCGGACATCTGGAAAATTGGTAAGTTGGTAGTTCTGCCAAAAGGCAACGACCGCCCTTTAACAGACCCGAAGGCGTATAGACGGGTTACTTTGCTGCCCATTCTGGGTAAGATACTGGAACGCCTAGTGATAGCATGCACTCCCTGTTTACACAGAAACATCTCGCCTACGCAGCATGGTTTTACGTGTGGAAAGTCGACGGTCACGGCACTAAACGCTGTGCTGGACCGGGATTCGAGTACCTCGGCGAACTATTGCCAGCTGATACTGTTGGACATCTCCGGGGTGTTCGACAACGCCTGGTGGCCCATGATACTGACTAAGGCCAAACAGGGGGGAATTCCACCTAATATCTATAGGATATTGGTGAGCTACTTCTCTGGGCGGCTGGTTGGGTTATTCGTGGGGGACCAGGTGGTGTGGAAGCGCTCTACTATGGGATCCCCTTAAGGCTCTGTGTTAGGACCAACGTTGTGGAACATCCTGCTCGACGATATTCTCAGGCTGCCGGTGCCCGTGGGAGTAAGCATGGTGACTTATGCAGATGACGTCACGATCGTGATTGAGACGGCGAATCGGGCGGCGATTGAGCGTAATGCCCAGTCGGTGCTCGGGGCGGTGTCTGAGTGGGGGACTCGGAACCGTCTGTCTTTCTCCGCTTCAAAGTCGCAGACCTTGACAATGAAGGGTAAGTTTAAACGTCCCCCTGTGATACGCATGAACGGTGTCTCAATCGCGAACGTGACACACACTAGGTTGTTGGGGTTGGTGATTGACGATGCGAGCTCCTACGCGCCGCATGCAAGTTTTACCGGCACAAAAGCTGTGAACTGCTTCGGGAAGGTGTCGAAAGTATCGGCATCGACCTGGGGTATTAGATACCACGCCCTTAGAGTCCTGTTTGCAGGGACCTATGTGGCAACGCTGACATACGCTGCGGCCGTATGGTGGCGACGCTCGTCAACATATCACGTGCGCAGTATTCTGCTAAGAACTCAACGCCCGGCCCTGGTGCTGCTGACCAAGGCTTATAGATCGGTAAGTACCGCAGCGTTACCTGTGCTAGCGGCCGTATTGCCAGCCGATCTCGAAGTTACCCGCGCAGGACGAATCGCGCAGGAGTGTTCCGGTTTGGTGGGCAGGGAGCGTACTGCTCTTAAGAAGGCAATTGTGGCGGAGGTCGTTGCTCAGTGGCAGAAGCGGTGGTGCTCCAGCACTGATGGTAGGGAGCTATTTAGCTTCTTTCCAGATGTGGCGGATCGGGTGTCGTACGACTGGGTCGAGCCGGACTACGTTTTGTCGCAGATTTTAACGGGACATGGCAATTTTAAACATCGTCTACACGCGATGAAACAACAGGACATTGCGGAATGCTATTGTGGATATACAGCGGAGACGTGGGACCACATTCTGTGGGACTGCGAGCTGTACCAGTGCGAGCGAGACGACATGCTCAACGATTGGCAACGAACGGAGTCAGGCCCGGTGTATTACAGCGAACTGGTATCTAGTGCGGAAGGTTTCAGGCGATTGCGTGCATTCGCGCACAAGTGGCACAGAAAAAGGAAGGAACTGGAAACCTAGAGAGGATCTGCTCGGATGCGTAGTCAACGTGGTGTGGTGTCACGCCCTAGAAGGGAGAGAGGTGAAGAACAGAAAGGACAGGATATAGAAATTGTAGGAGTCAAGAAAACGCACCTGGGAAAGAGCAGATGCAAGTACCAGGTGTGTCTCCAAGATTCGGTCCGTATGCCCAAAGGGCGGGTAGGACCATGAGGTGGAGGTGGGTTATGTCGTTCGACTGCCGTAGCGGACGAACGTAAAAGTGTGCGCTCTTGTGGAATTTTATTCTACTTATTTGAAATCGTGAGATTTCTATAAGTTATATACACGAACGGGTGCATATTATTATAGTGTGTATTGAGTTATTATTTGGTGAAGTTTTAGTGACTGTAAGTTTGGTTTTTCGGAGTTTTTCATAGCGCGTGGTGGCAAGCACGTGGTGTGTGCCGACGCAACTGGCCAGAAAAGGTGTGTGGCAAAGCATCTCCGGGGCTTGTGAGCCTAGAGACTGTTAGGTACCATCGCAAAAAAGGTAAGTAAGGCTTCAGTGGTCCTGAAACAGTGGTTTCTGTAGTGGCACGTGTTGATATAACCTCAATTTGAGGTTAGAGACACGTGGTCGACTGCGTCGCTGGGCCGGGCTGCGGTTGCCTTCTTATTATTATATAAACTTTAATACTGTTGTAGAAATAGGACAATTATAATATATAAAGAAACTAATTAAGTGTTAAATTGTGGAATTAGAAATAGTGTCGTCTGACGGCTGACGGTCGAAGTTTGACAGTTGACGTTTGAAAGTTGAGGCCTGACAGTTGACTTTAGCTGTAGTTTCGTGACAGACGTCTTGAACTTGACAGCTGTCATAGGTAGTTGATAATTTGACGTTGGTGTTGCCAGTAAGGGAACAACAACAAACTACCATGTCTGACGATGAGGATGAAATGAATGAGGAGGAGGCTCTCCTCATTAGAGTGAAAAGCGAGGAGCTGAGGTTACTCGAGGAACAAGTCGGATCTGCAATAAGCCGGCGATCGATGGAGGTGACGCCTCCAAGTGGCTTGAGTAGAATGCCCGAAAAGGCGGGCTCCAAAAGACCACTGACGTCACCTCAGGAAACGCAGGACGCGGTTCGAAGGCGGATCCAAGTGCCATCTAAGAAGCGGGAGGAGCATCATCCCAACGCGGCACAAAACTACTTACGCCAGCCCCTCAGCAGGTCTCCTCTGCCGCTAGACGGTCAGTTATGCCCCAGGCAGCCATTACCGGTGGCGAGCCATCTGGCGAGAGCTTGCCCGAGCTAGACAATCTCGCGCTTTTAGAAAAGGTACGTATGGCGGTCAAAGGCATAGGTACGGTAACTATGGCGGCTAATAAGCTTAATATCGGAGATAAGAGCACAATATCGGGACATAGCCAGGACATACTGGCAATAGTTGGGGCTCTCAATATCCGGTTGCTGGAGGCTGATAAGGAGGTGACTCGAATGAAGCTGCAGGTTACTACTATGGAGCTTCAGGCGGCTACCTCCGGGGCGATAATCAAGCAAGTGAATAATACTAACACCTATGCCAGCAAATTAAAGTTGCTATGGCGAAAGCCATAGTATATCATAGTATAGTATAGTACATGCAAACGTGATATATATAACTTGTTATTAGCAAAGCAAAATACTACGTGCCGTAATACATAATAGTTAATATTGTTAATTATGCAAATAAAGTAAACATCATAATTTCCCTTTCCTATATAGGTCCGTACTACGTATGTATAATAACTTAGTATATAAGCCTTAATTAAGTAACAATAAACCAGTCAATATTCAATCACCACATCGTCGTTTTAATTGGTTCATAAAGCAACACGCAATAATTGGTGACCCCGACGTGATCTATTGGTCTCTAGTGCTGATATAATACCGGGACGACCGGAACCCAATTTGGTTTTCAGCGGTGAATCTAGAGAACAATAGTATTACGATATTATCACATCCTCATAACGTCAGAAGAAAAATGGCTCCACCAATAACTCCTTCAAAAGGCGACTCAGGCTGCGAAACGGTTGCTGCAATCACGGTCACGGAAAAACTACCGCAATTTTGGACAGACTCACCACGATTATGGTTCGCTCAGTTTGAAGCCATCTTGGCACCACAAAAACAGGGCGAAGACTACAAATACAATATGGTAATATCTAAATTACCAAAAGAGGTAGTCCATCAGGTTAGTGACATTTTGACTAATCCTCCCAGCGATAATAAGTACTCCACCATCAAGGAACGTCTAATAAACTGCTACGAAGAGAGCGAACACCGACGTTTTCACAGACTACTATCAGAAATGGACCTCGGAGACCAAAAGCCTTCCCAGCTCTTGAGAAAAATGAAGGAAGCGGGATGTGGAAATATAAACGACGACACTATTCGTCTTCTGTGGCTAAGACAACTTCCCGCTTCGCTAACAGCGATTATATCGGTTACAAACAATTTATCATTAGACAACTTGAGCGAGTTAGCCGATAAAATATATGAAAACTTGACCTACAACAAGAATACCACTCAAGAGACATCGGTTGACATTAATTTAATAACAAACATATCGTCACAACTTGCAGCTATGCGAATAGAAATAAATGCATTACGTAGCGCACGCGAGCATCAACCTATGCAACGCAGCAAATTCCATTCACGCCATACGTCACACTCACGGTCAAAGTCGCGCCACAGAAGCTCGCATAATGGAATTTGTTATTATCATAATCGTTTCAAGCAAGATTCGTATAAATGCAAGAAGCCATGTTCGTGGAATATGAACAAAAATATCAGGCCGTCGGAAAACTAGAAGTAGCACAGAAAACGACGGGTCTCTGTGCTATTCCCCCAGCAAACCGTCTAACTATAACTGACTCAAACAGTGGTTATAGATTTTTAGTCGACACGGGTGCTAACATTTCGGTTATCAATCGCACAAATAACGAGAGCAAAGCATGCGAATACAAATTATTCGCCGCCAACGGCAGCCCTATAAATACATACGGGGAACGCACTTTAATGCTTAACCTAGGACTTCGCCGAAGCTTTAAATGGACATTTACCATTGCCGACGTCAAGATGCCAATTCTGGGAGCTGATTTTCTGGATCATTATCAATTATTAGTAGATATACACGGAAAAAAACTGATCGATAAAAAGACAGGTTTGAAAACGCCTGCCAAAATAGTGAGAGCAAACATTGCATCAGTCCGATCGTTAAACGCTTCTCTACAGGAACCAATGAAGCGATTGTTAGAGAAATATGAAGACATTACAAAGCCTAGATCGATGAACCTACCTACCAAGCACCAAGTACAGCATCAAATAATAACAAAAGGTTTCCCAGTATTTACTCGAGCGCGTCCATTACCTCCTGATAAATACAGAATTGCAAAACAGGAATTCCAAGACATGATGGATATGGGAATTTGCCGACCGTCAAGCAGTCAATGGTCATCGCCACTTCATTTAGTCAAGAAGAAGAATGGCGAATGGAGAGCATATGGAGATTACCGCGCACTAAATAAAATAACAGTACCAGAGAGGTACCCACTTCCAAGGCTACTTGATTTTACGTACGTGGCAAGCGGAAAAGGAATTTTCAGCAAAATAGACATAAAGCTTTTCACGTTCTGCCCGTAGCTGAACCAGAGAAAACAGCGATTATAACCCCTTTTGGACTTTTTGAATTCATCAGAATGCCATTCGGGTTACGAAACGCAGCACAGTCCTTCCAAAAATTTATGGACTCCATATTCAGAGACTTGGACTACGTATTCGTGTATGTAGACGACATATCTATCGCTGATAAGAAAAATAATATTAAGGAACATTATGAACACTTAGAAGAGGTGTTTAAGCGCTTGCATGATCACGGCATAACAATAAATACAAACAAATGCGAATTTGCCAAGTCGGAAATTGATTTCCTCGGTTATCATATAACGAGCCAAGGGTTGACTCCTACTATGGAAAAAATTCAAGCCATAAACAATTACCCTAAACCACAAACGATAAATGAATTACGACGTTTTTTGGGTATGATTAACTTCTACCGAAGCAGTATTCCACATGCAGCAAAACATCAAGCACCATTAAATAAATATTTAATTAATTGTAAGAAAAATGATAAGACAGTTATACAGTGGAATACCGAAGCAAACCACGCGTTTGAATGTTGCAAGCAGGACATTCGACAATTAACTACATTAGCATGTCCGGACAGCAACGCGCAAATAGCTTTAATGACGGATGCTAGTCTCAAATGCGTAGGCGCTGTACTACAGCAGCGAAGAAACAAAAAATGGGAGCCGATAGCTTTTTTCTCCAAATCACTAAGTGAAGCCCAAACAAAATACTCTACTTACGATAGAGAGCTACTAGGAATTTATATGGCTATAAAACATTTCAGAAGACTCATCGAAGGACGAGAATTTACGGTCTACACGGATCACAAACCACTAATGCATGCTTTCGATAAGAAGCCGTCATTGGATGATACCCCTAGACGAATCAGATATCTGGATTATATATCACAATTCAGTACGGATATCCAGCACATCAGCGGCCACAAGAATTTGGTAGCCGATGCTTTATCTCGAGTTATCGAAACGATATCCTTACCCTCTGCAATCGATTGGTACGAGGTAGAAAAATATCAAAAGAATGACAGCGAGTTAAAACGATTAAAAGCCAATAAATCGTTAAAAATAGAATTAATACATTTTCCAGATAAAAATATTAAGATTTATTGTGATATATCAACAGGAAAACAACGCCCTTTTATGCCCCTTGTTACAGTACAATATCTTTGTGCTGTATCTACAATCTACATCGCAATCTTATGATCTTTATCGCACGTTCAATATCTATTAAATGTTTCTACTATCCGTGATCAACACGTAGTCGTTAGTATATAAGATGCACCTTTGGATAATTATAACCAGACTATACTACAACTTTGTCTCATTTTATACCTAATCATATACTGCCAAGAAGTTTGGCAAATTTGGTGACCCCGACGAACGAATACGCAGCAAGAAACATGGCACAATCACCATGCAAGGCGAACATAAATCAGCAAGGAACACTTGAAGTAGCTGCTGGCACCTCCGTTTTATCTCGCATTCCGGAATTTTGGAAAGACCAACCAAGATTATGGTTCACGCAACTAGAAGCCATATTAGCACCACAGAAGCAAGGAGACGAATACAAATACTGTACAGTAATAGCAAAATTATCCAAGGAAGAAATACTACAAGTTAGTGACCTAATCACTTCACCACCGACTACAGATAAATATAAAAACATCAAGGAACGTTTAATTGATTGTTACGAAGAAACAGAACAGCGACAGTTTCAAAAATTAATATCAGAGACAGAACTCGGTGAACAAAAACCTTCGCAGTTATTACGTCAAATGCGAGTCCTCGGGAGAGGAAAAATCAGTGACGAAACAATTAAACTACTATGGTTCAGGCTTTTACCAACATCAGTTACTACGGTTCTCGCAGTTACGGAAGACATGGAAATTGACAAACTGAGCCAAATTGCAGACAAAATAATAATGAATTCAAAAGTAACCGAAATATCAGCTGTTAGCAACGACACTTCAAACGACAACAATACAGCATGCATTTTAGCCCAGCTAGCAAAATTACAGATAGATATTGACGCAATTCAGCAAGGTCAATATGGCTATCGACCCAGCACGCACAATCATTTCAAGAAACGTCAACAATTCCCGATTAGGAGGCCGAGAACAAACTATAGAGGAGCAAATCGATTTTGTTACTACCACGAAAGATTCGGAAAATATGCAAGGAACTGCATTAAACCATGCGGTTGGAAACCAATGACTTACGTACGGAACCAGGGAAACGAATAAGAGCACAGACAACGGCGAAACTCTGTGCAATCCACCCATCCAATCGCCTCACCATTACCGACCGAAAAAGTGGTATGAAGTTTTTGATTGACACGGGCGCAAATATTTCAGTCATTAGCAAGCAACAGAGATATTCAATTTTACAAAATGAACAATACACACTATACGCTGCAAATGGGACTAAAATTAGGACTTACGGCGAGAAGACGCTTACCTTGAATTTAGGACTACAACGATGTTATAAATGGAATTTTATAATCGCCGATGTTACACAACCAATAATTGGAGCAGATTTTCTAGAGCACTATAAACTATTAGTCGACATAGCAGGTCGCAAACTTATCGACAAAGTTACAGAGCTGACAACGCATGTAACTTCAGAAAAAGCGACACAACAAACAATTCGTACTATCGCAGTGGGAACGAATTCACGTATTACGCAACTTTTAAACAAATACGAAGACATCACGAAAGAGTCCTCTCTACGCAATGCGCCCAAACATAAGATTGAACACCACATTATCACTACAGGACCACCCGTCGCAGCTCGGGCAAGACCATTACCTCCAGAAAAATACGACATAGCCAAAAAGGAATTTCAAAATATGATAGAGCTCGGAATTTGCCGACCGTCAGATAGCCCATGGGCAAGCCCATTACATATGGTAAAAAAGAAAAATGGCGAATGGAGACCGTGCGGAGACTATCGAATGCTCAATAGCACGACAGTACCGGACAAATACCCACTACCAAGATTAACTGACTTTACATACATATTAGAAAATAAGAAGATACTAAGCAAGATAGATATACGCAAAGCATACCACTGTATTCCTGTTAAAGATATAGAAAAAACAGCCATCATCACACCTTTCGGACTTTTTGAGTACTTAAGAATGCCTTTCGGATTACGCAATGCGGCACAAACATTTCAACGATTCATGGATTCCTTATTTAGAGATTTAAACTTCGTATTTATATTTGTAGACGACTGTCTCATCGCATCGGACAACGAAGATTTGCATTATCAGCATTTAGAAACGGTTTTCAAACGTTTACACGAGAATGGAATAACCATTAATCTCGAAAAATGCGAATTTCTCAGAAGGGAAATAGATTTCTTAGGTTATCATATAACGAGCCAAGGAATACAACCTACCGAAGAAAATTACAAAGCAATCATGGAATTTCCCAAACCGAAAACAATTCAAGAATTAAGACGATTTTTGGGCATGGTCAATTTCTACAGAAGTAATATTCCACGCGCAGCGGAAAATCAAAGAATTTTAAACGAATATCTACATGGTTCAAAAAAGAACGATAATTCACCTGTTCCTTGGACAACGGAAGCAGACAAAGCTTACGAAAAATGCAAGGAAAGCATGAAAAACGCAGTGTTAACAGCGCATCCTTCCCGCAACGCATCACTAGCGCTCATGACCGACGCTAGTGCTACTTGCGTTGGTGGAGTTTTACAACAAAAATCCGGACGCAATTGGGAACCATTAGGTTTTTTTTCACAAAAATTGAGCGAAACTCAACAAAAATATTCTACGTTTGACAGAGAGCTGTTAGGAATATACATGGCCGTCAAACATTTTCACAGATTAATCGAGGGAAGAGAATTTACAATATTTACGGATCACCGACCTTTGACATACGCATTCTCCCAAAAACCATCATCAAACGATACACCGCGACGGGTCCGGCAGTTAGATTTCATTTCACAATACAGTACCAACATTCAACACATAAGCGGACGTGACAATATTACCGCCGATGCCTTATCTCGAATAGAGGAAATATACGTGCCATCACCTATCGATTACGCTGAATTGGAAAAATGTCAATCAACAGATAATGAACTAAGTAAATTACGTGACAATAAAAGATTAAAATTCAAAAACATTACGCTTCCGGGTTCCACAATAAACATCACCTGCGACACGTCTACTGGAAAAAGCCGCCCCTACTTACCAAAGCAATTTCGCAAACAAATTTTCGATACCATTCATGGTATGAGCCATCCAGGAAAAAGAACTACGAGAAAAATGATAACCCAAAGGTATTTATGGCCGTATATGAACAAAGATATCAATAATTGGTGTAGATCATGTATAGCCTGCCAAAAATCAAAAATACAACGACATACGATATCACCTCCTGGTACATTTATGACAGCGCAACGTTTTGAACATTTACATATTGACATCGTCGGACCACTTCCGATTTCACAAGGGAAGAGATATTTAATCACAATCATAGATCGTTGTACGTCATGGCCCGAAATATTTCCGGTAGAAGATATAACTGCAGAAACAGTAGCCAAGACACTTTTCGAAGGATGGATTACTCGTTTTGGATGTCCATTGCGCATTACTACGGATCAAGGCCGACAGTTTGAATCAAGAATATTTGAGTCACTCTCACAATTTTTGGGAATACATAAAATTAGGACAACACCTTATCATCCGCAATCCAATGGAATGATAGAGAGATTTCATAGAACTTTAAAGGTGGCGTTAATGACAAGAGAATCCAACGAAAATTGGTTAAAAGAAATTCCAACAGTTTTACTCGGGTTGCGGAGTAGCTTGCGAGAAGACACAGGTTATAGTTCAGCAGAGATGACATATGGAACGCCAATACGACTCCCTGGAGGATTTTTTGAGTCATCAGCAGCACAGTTATCAACGTACGAAGAGTTTGTAAAACAAATTCAAAAGGACATCACACAAATGACATCAATTCCGAAAAGAAAAAACCACAACCAAGCTATATTTGTGCATCCCGAACTCAAAGAATGCTCACACGTATTTGTTCGGTGTGATAGAATTAAGAAAGCCCTGACACCGCCGTATGAAGGACCCTACCCAGTAATTAGTAAAACAGATAAAACATTTTGCATTAGAATTAGGGATAAAGAGACAGTGATATCAATTGATAGATTGAAACCAGCATTCATGATCAATGACGAATCAAACTACGTGCCAGATTCAAAGGATTTCTACAGACATTCACACACGTACACTACACGATCGGGACGTAAAGTAAAGCCAGTAGTACGTCTATAAAAAATCGCTGATATAAGCAAGCTATTCGTATATATATTAACATAGATCTTAACATATACCATTAATTCACAACTACTCGTAACAACAAGACATCTAAAATGGGAAATCAAAGTTCTAAGGACCAGATAACATACAATACGGACAGTTGCCTCAATCAAAACGAAGCGGACAAACTCCGTAACCTGATCCAGGAGGACTTACGGTGGACAAGAAATGTTGCAATGGGACAGATTATTTTAACAATCGGCGTGATCCTACTTTACGGCATAATGAAAACACTGGACAGAAGAATGAAGAGTTTAACGGAAAAAAATAATAAACACTCGTGCAACAGCTAAGTCAAAATTACATACGTCAGCAAATCACACCACAACAGGCGTCATCAAATTCCACCGCGTACAATAGCATTATTATTTATATACATCAGCAAATAACTAGTAAGGTCTAGGTCAAATTTATATTGTAAACACTATTACCATAATAATATTTTTTTTTTTAAAGGGGGGTGTACTGTTACAGTACAATATCTTTGTGCTGTATCTACAATCTACATCGCAATCTTATGATCTTTATCGCACGTTCAATATCTATTAAATGTTTCTACTATCCGGGATCAACACGTAGTCGTTAGTATATAAGATGCACCTTTGGATAATTATAACCAGACTATACTACAACTTTGTCTCATTTATACCTAATCATATACTGCCAAGAAGTTTGGCAAACCCCTCAAATTCAGGAAAACTATCTTCGAAAGTTTTCATAACATTAGCCATCCTGGTAAGAATACTACGAGAAAACTGATTTCAACTAACTATATATGGGAAAATATGAATAAAGACGTAAATAAGATGACTGAGACATGTTTACAATGTCAACGAGCAAAAATACATCGTCATACAAAATCACAATTCGGAAAATTCATGCCAACAGGAAGATTTTCCCATATTGATTTAGTTGGGCCTCTACCCACTTCTAAAAACAAACGATACATAATTACAATGATAGATCGTTGTACTTCATGGCCAGAGGCATTTCCCATAGCTGATATAACTGCAGAAACCGTAGCCAGAACGGTATATGAAGGCTGGATAGCCCGATTCGGATGCCCTGAATACATTACCACAGACCAGGGACGCCAATTTGAATCTGAAATATTCAAAAATTTAGCAAACTTAATGGGAATTCATAAAATTCGAACCTCCCCATATCATCCACAGTCAAACTCTAAAGTAGAACGACTGCACAGAACATTGAAAACGGCATTGATAGCAAGAGGTAACACAATCAATTGGACAAAAGAGTTAGCTACCGTTTTACTTGGCATACGTACGAGTTTACGGCAAGACACAGGATACTCGGCAGCTGAATTAGTATACGGTTCAACAATTAGATTGCCTGGAGCATTTTTCGAGACACATAATAACTCAACATACGCAGATTTTATCAGAGAAATTAAGGACAACTTAGAACACATGATTTCTGTTCCTCAAAGACAAAGTAAGAACGACAAGATATTCGTGCACCCACAGTTATCGGAATGTAAGCACGTTTTCTTACGTTGTGACCGATTACGGCCAAGTCTTACACCGCCGTACGATGGTCCTTATCTTGTCATCAGTCGAAATGATAAGATCTTCACGATCTTGATAAACGGACGAAAAAAAAGTGTAGCTATCGATAGAGTTAAACCTGCATTCCAGATAACGAAAACTTCACAAGCAGATAAGAAAACAGAAACAAGAACACGTTCTGGTAGAATCTCCCGCCCGACGGTTAGATTCCAATTATAATATATAAGCTAGAATAACACTACTTTATGCATTCACTTAGCACAGCGTCGAAACAACACATAGCATGGGATCAAACTCGAGCCACGAGAAGGAACAAATCAACATGGTGCAGAACAATGCAGTAAAACCAGAAGATTTATTAAACCTGCACTCCCAAGTGGTCGAGGAAGTACAAGGGATCCGGAGCTGGATAATATTCATGACGATAGCAGGGGTTGTCATATGTACAATCGCAACCATAGTCATAGTATTCAAATTCGTAAGCAATAAGATCGAGAAGAGGCTTACGAAAATAATTAGAGACGCAAACGTTGTTTAGAAACGTAGGCATAAAATTAATCTGTATTATTATTTTTTTATAATCTAATTATTACTATGTGTAATTTAGTTTTTTTCTTCAAGGGGGGAATATCTATGGCGAAAGCCATAGTATATCATAGTATAGTATAGTACATGCAAACGTGATATATATAACTTGTTATTAGCAAAGCAAAATACTACGTGCCGTAATACATAATAGTTAATATTGTTAATTATGCAAATAAAGTAAACATCATAATTTCCCTTTCCTATATAGGTCCGTACTACGTATGTATAATAACTTAGTATATAAGCCTTAATTAAGTATAGTAGCGGTAGAGGTTACCGACTATATCGACGTTACCTGCTGCAGGAAATGTCAGCAATACGGCCACCCCGAAAGGCATTGTAGGGCGACTGAAATCACCTGTGGGCGCTACGGTGCGACCGGGCATAAGGCGGACGACTGCAAATCGGCGACAACCTGTTGTGCGACGTGCAAACCATTTGAAAAACCAGGCGCCGACAAACACAAGACGGCCTCACGCGAATGCCCGGCGCGTTCATATGCCGTGAAAAGGAGTATTGAGATGACTCAATATGGATAGGACCACAAAACTATGCGTAGGGCAGCTGAATCTACAAGGATCAGAAGCGGCAACATTGGAGTTACCCATAATAGGCAGAACACTGGGGTTAGATATCGTACTTGTTCAGGAGCAATATGGTTATACCAGGATGCTACAGTGCGGATCTAACTCTAAGGCAGGCATTATGGTGCTGAATACAGGACTCAGTGTTGCGTTCTTAGACCACCTTAGCAATGATCACTGTGATTTCGCACACATTAGTTACCAGTCTGTAGATTTGTACGTGATATCACTCTACTGTCAGTACAGCCACGACATCGCTGTACATCTCGAACATCTCACGTACGTAGTCGACCAGCTGACAGGACATCGACTCCTGGTGGGGATGGACAGCAATGCTCATTCTCCGCTGTGGCACTGCGAACACCGTCAATGTGTGCTCGTGTACCAAGGCCTCTTGGCTGCTATTATCACCTATGCGGCGGGATGTTGGTGGAGACGAACGACCACGTTCATGGTCAGAAGCGCGTTGTTAAGGACACAGAGGCCCGCGCTCATCTTACTCACTAAGGCCTATCGGTCTGTGAGTACCGCGGCCCTGCCGGTTCTGGCAGGAGTATTGCCTGCCGAACTCGAGGTAAGTCGTGCGGGCAGGATTGATGATGTCCGTCATCTGGCCAGAGACGAGCTCAGGACCGAGAGTAACAAAATTTCGGAGGAGACTGTTGCCCTGTGGCAACAGAGATGGGAAGGTGGGGATAACGGTAGGGAGCTTTATCGATTTTTCCCGGACGTGGCGGCTCGCCTCAAGAATACTTGGGTCGAGCTGAACTATCAAGTTGCCCAAATTTTGACAGTGCATGAATGTTTTCGAAAGAGATTGATTGCATGAAATGAAATTATGTGAGGATGGTCTATGCTACTGCGGTGAGGAGGACGAATGCCAGCACCACATTCTGTGGAGATGACCCCTTTACAAGGACATTAGGGCCCAGATGATGTATGATATCACTCGCGAAACGGAGGGGCCGCCATTCTACACGGATTTTGTGGCCTCTAGAGACGAACTTCCGGCGGTTGAGAGACTTCGCGCATAAATGGCACACCAAGAGGAGTAGGCTAGAAGCAGAAGATAGGACCCAGACTCGGCGACAAAGCCGTATCGTCCCGTCCGCCGCAATAGCAGCAATTCGCTACTAGGACAGTAGAGCCGCCCCTGAATGGGGAGCGCGGCTAAGGGATTACTTGTAGGGAGTCAATCAATGTGCGCTGGAAAGAGCACTCGCGAGTACGGCGCACATCTCCAGTGTTTCGGTCCATATAGCCAAGATGGCTGGTGGGACCATGGGTTGGTGGAGCGATTGTCCCTATGTATATGACTAGGGCTCGGCGGTGGCAACAGCAGAGCTGCCCGCCGTTGCGGGGGGGCTGGCGTTGGACGTGGTTCTTGTCCAAGAACCATACTCCATGCCCCAGCCCACCACCACCGCTGCCGACGGAGGAACCATCACCATATTGACAGCGGGGCAGAACCCAAAATGCGGTATTGTTATTTTGCGGCGTGACATCACATTCCTATTGTTAAACCACCTATCAACTGAGTTCTACACCGTGTGTCACGTAGCCCCCTACACCGACGGAGGTATATACCTTGTCAGCGTCTACTTCTAGTATTCGCACGACATCTCTTCTCATTTACACCACCTGAACCAGGTCCTGGACTCTCTACGTGGCCGTCGAGTGCTGATAGGCGCTGACACCAACGCTCATTCGCCGATGTGGCACTGCTCGCCACGCAACTACACCGGCCGAGGACGGGACGTTGCTTACCGTCGTCAGCAAATGGAGGACTTCATCGTTGGCCGTAGTTTGAACATTATCAACACCCATGGAGAACCGCACACCTTCTCCACGGTCAACGGGAGTCCAATATCGACTCTAGAGCTCCGACGCTGCCGCATGCTGGTGCCATAGAGCCTCTCTGCACGTGATACGCAGCACCCTACTTCGTACGCAGCGCTCCAGCCTAATCCTCCTAACAAAGGCCTACCGGAGCACAAGCTCGAATGCCCTCGCGGTATTGGCTGGGGGCTGCCAGCTGACCTGGAGGTGGTGCATGCTGGCAGGATCGCTAATGCGCACCGAAATTTTGACTACTCGGCACCGGAGTCGAAGTGCTACTAAATACATATAGATAGTATATACGGTACTTACACCAACACATTTTATATAACATCTTCTGTGCGCGTGTTTGTAATTAAACTTCTCCTAAACGGCTGGACCGAATTTGATGAAATTTTTTGTGTGTGTTCAAGTGGATTCGAGAATGGTGTAGATTTGGTGTTTTAAAATTTTTTTTTCGTGTGTGGTGTACAGGACAGCGCCTGTCGGGACAGCTAGTAAATTTTTTAAATTCTGTCTGTTCCGGTTAATCTCTGAAACGGCTCGATGTTATAAGGAGTAACTTAGGCTACTTATTCTATAGACAAAAATTGAGTGCAGCGAAAAAGAAAATGCTACGCGGACGCAGTCGCGGGTAACAGCTGGTTTTAATAAATATTGTTGACATGAGTTGCAAATCCGTACCACATTTTACACAACTTCATATATTAAATGGTACTTAGCCTAGCCAAACGGCACAAATGGTACTTAGCCCAGCCAAACGGCACAAATGGTACTTAGCCCAGCCAAACGGCACAAATGGTACTTAGCCCAGCCAAACGGCACAAATGGTACTTAGCCCAGCCAAACGGCACAAATGGTACTTAGCCCAGCCAAACGGCATAAATGGTACTTAGCCCAGCCAAACGGCACAAATGGTACTTAGCCCAGCCAAACGGCACAAATGGTACTTAGCCCAGCCAAACGGCACAAATGGTACTTAGCCTAGCCAAACGGCATAAATGGTACTTAGCCCAGCCAAACGGCATAAATGGTACTTAGCCTAGCCAAACGGCATAAATGGTACTTAGCCCAGCCAAACGGCACAAATGGTACTTAGCCCAGCCAAACGGCACAAATGGTACTTAGCCCAGCCAAACGGCACAAATGGTACTTAGCCCAGCCAAACGGCACAAATGGTACTTAGCCCAGCCAAACGGCAGAAATGCCCGGGAGCAGTACGTAGCTATTACAGCAGTTGGCGTTAAAATATGATAATAATCATTGTAAATAATACACGAGGCGGTGTCTAACACATTACTTTACGCAATCCACTGTAAATGCTATAACCCGATAATTGTATAATATAAGAGTATAATATAATAGTATAATATAATATTCCCGACCATGCTTTGCTGTGGCTCAGACTATTTAATTCCGGTTTCCGTGAAAACTTCAGGATAGAAAGCATAAACATATAAAATATTTTAAGGAAATGAAAGGTCGTTGTGAAATGCAGTCAATTCGATCCATCGACTGCACTTCGAGTTTCGCGGATATAATCATATGGAAACCGAATTACATGTCTAAAGATGATAGTGGCTCTGACAATCACAGTAGTAGAAAGTTTGTTCAGGTTTAATTGTACAAATAACAGGTAAACAAATCATTTATCAAAAACAATTGTGACAGAAAATTTCTTACATAAAAAGTGCCATCTATAAATCCTTTTGTGAATAAAAATAAAAACATAGACATTACCATATTCTTAACCAAACAACTGTCACTTCATATTATATAACTAAATTTGGTGTTACTAGAATTGAAATTATAATATAACACTTAGCTGTTTGTAGGCTGTTTTGTTGCTGCAAGCTAGAGTTTGGAAGCTGTGTCGTACGGCGGACGCGATACTGCTCGGTGAACATGTTCACCGAGATCCCTCTAGCCTGGAATAAACAGAATTATTTGTAAAGTAACACAATTATTTATTTATTATATGTTTGTCAACACATTGAATTTCATATAGCAGATACAAGAGAAAATGTATATACCTATTCTATTATACGTTTTGATTTATATAATATTACTAGCTGACCCGACAGTCGCTGTCCTCTCAATCTATACAAAAATACATTTCACGTAATTAAATTTAACTAGCGGTCGCCTAGTGCTCGAAATTCGACCAACTGATATATGTTATGTCATGTCATTATACTCGTATATTGATATATGTAACCATAGTTACGCGCTTCGACTGCGTGTGTCAAATGCATGGTTGTGTGCGTGTAGTGTTTTTTCATTAATTTAATGTATATTATATAAATATTAGCATTCGTCTATATATATATAAATATTCATATTTTATATAAATATTAGCATTCGTCACTTCTTCTCTGTATAAACTATAAGTGTGCGAAATTTTGAAAGAAAGAAAGAAAAAGAAAGAAAAAAATAATTTATTCTGAACACGCACAAGATAAACATAACAATAAAAATTGAAAACAATTACAATAAAACATAAAAAAAAAAGAAATGCTTAAGTGTGGCGTGTCAGAACAGGGCATAGTTCAGCATTTGTCAGGCAAGGTGCCTGACGCTGATTTTCAACTATGCCCCCTTGAGTGACTCACGCAAACGTCAAACTACATATCACAACAGCAATGAAAGAAATCATAAAATGAATGATACTTATACTAAAAATATACTTACATAAATATCATGCATAAATATTTTAGGTAGGTATGTAAATAAATATAACATATACTACATATTATATATTATTATAAACGGTACGTATACATAGACAAAAACATACACAAAATAAACATATCGACAGGGAACCAAACCGCAGCTTGGCGGGGGCGCAGGCAACACAGGCCGCGGCTGCGCATCTCTCGCACAGTAAGTGAATCGGCATCGACGCGCCTACACGCTACGCTGCCGAGTGCACAGCGGGCGCATGCCCTGCGCCGCGTATTCCGATAACACGAAACACAAACAGTCGTATGGGACGAACATAAACACTTCGCTGCCATTATAACTATAACAACGACGTACTTACATTCGCCATACCTAGCTTACGCTGCGCGTCAATAAGATACTGCCGTACATGTTTTCGGAAACTATTTACTGTTTTAAGTAATCTTAAAGGCGGTGGTAAATTATTCCATATCTTAGAGGCGGCGTAGCGGAAGCTGCCCCTAAAAGCATTTGTCTTGTGAGGCAGTATCGACAGCTGTAGAGAGCACTGCCTTCTCGCGTATTCATACTCCTCCGTCCGCCCAATTTTCTTAAAAAGGGATCCAAAGTTTTCGCTTCACGTATTAATATATAGATATCATAACGTCAATAGTTTTTTTCTACATAAAAATAATATTTAACTTTTCGACATTATAATATAAAAAAGCATAATGAAAAAAAGTGTGGGGTGCCTTCTAAGATATTTTGATAATCTACTTATCAAAATATCTAAGAAAGCACCCCATGCTTTTTTACATTAACATTATTGCTTTTATTAATCACTCTATCCTTATTTTGAATTATTAGAAAAAAAGAACGATTGCGAGGTTCGACCCACAAAATGTAAAATTAACGAAGTACCGTTCAAGTTCAAATATACGTTAGTTATAACTACAGATTTATAAGATTTTATATAAAAAATATTGTGTCATTATAAGAAGGCAATTAAAATTTATGATTGATTTTAATTTATTAAAAACCTGCCAAGTGCGAGTCGGACTCGCGCACGCAGGGAGAACCTCCCAAGGCTCCCATACACGATTTTTTTGCCGTTTTTATAGAAATAAAAACGGCAAAAAAATCGTGTATGGGAGCCCCCTTAAATATTTGTTTTATTTTAATTTAATTATTAATTTTTAAAGTGAATATATATAACTAAATATTCTGTGAATATGTCAAGCGTCTACCTGTTGCCGTTATCAATATCGAGCAGAAACGAGCAAAAAAATCACGTTTGTTGTATGGGAACCACCTTAAATATTTATTTTATTCTGTTTTTTAGTATTTGTTGTTTTAGCGGCAACAGAAATACATCATCTGTGAAAATGTCAACTGTCTAACTATCACGGTTCATGAGCTACAGCCTGGTGACAGACGGACAGACGGACAGCGGAGTCTTAGTAATAGGGTCCCGTTTTACCCTCTGTTTACTTACAAAACGCACCTTGTGTGGGATTACGTTCCAATCTACAATACTTTAAAGCCGACCCCAAGTGACTTGGGAATAATAAAGGCTAGGGAGAAGACTAAGTAATTATATTATGTTCTCAAAATTTGAAGAGAATGTATTTCAAGACGAAATGACTACCTACTAGGGACGGGACGATGCGCGACGTCATACGGAATACTTTAGCAGAACTCCTTACTATACATAATTATAGTAAGATGTTTTGTTAAGTTCTAAGCTACATAACAAAAAAAACATATCTATATGTAAGTATGATAAAAACGTAAAATTAAAATGTTATAATAACGAGATGGGCGTAAAAACCCAGGATTCCACCTCTTCGTTTTCATGTGACCTACTGACCCCTATATCTCGGGGGTCTTTTGACCCCCAGGACCCATATTCAAATTCGACCGAGGGATGACCCCAAGGTGTCTGTACACCAAGTTACAAGTCAATCGGTCCAGTGGTTCCGGAGCTATGCCTATGACTAACAGACAGACACACAGACCCACAAAGTGTTTTCATTAACTTCTTCGAAGAAGACTCCGAGGTTAATAAGATTATTAGCGCCAGCGAAACGCCCCCCCCCGTTAACCTCGCGCCTGCGCCAGTGTTCGCCTATTACAATAAAATTTTAACCATAATCAAATTTCAAACATGGACAAATTAAGCCACGGAATCACTTCTTCGCTACTAATCTCTACTTAATATTATAAATGCGAAAGTAACTCTGTCTGTCTGTCTGTTACGCTTTCACGCCTAAACCACTGAACCGATTTTGATGAAATTTGGTACAGAGATAGACTAGACCTTGAGCATAGGTAGAACATAGGTTACCTTTTGTTGTAAAAAAAAACGGGCAAGTGCGAGTCGGACTTGCCCATGAAGGGTTCCGTAGGAGCAAGTAACATAATATAAAAGTTCTTGTAGTTCGTTGTAACTTTAATCGATGTTTTAATAATAGTGTATTTTTTTGAGTTGATTGAATGAAAGGTAAAAGTGCGGTTTACGATTTATGAGGTATTAAAAAAAACTACTTACTAGATCTCGTTCAAACCAATTTTCGGTGGAAATTTACATGGTAATGTACATCATATATTTTTTTAGTTTTATTATTCTCTTATTTTAGAAGTTACAGACACACACACACACATTTTACCACTTTGGAAGTGTCTCTCGCGCAAACTATTCAGTTTAGAAAAAACCTCTATCATTTTTGAAGACGTATCCATAGATAGACGTATCCCCACACGTATGGGGTTGATGACAAAAAAATTTTTGAGTTTCAGTTCTAAGTATGGGGAACCCCCAAAATTTAATGTTTTTTTCTATTTTCTTGTGAAAATCTTAATGCGGTTCACAGAATACATCTACTTACCAAGTTTCAAGAGCATAGTTCTTATAGTTTCGGAAAAAAAGTGGCTGTGACATACGGACGGACAGACAGACAGACATGACGAATCCATAAGGGTTCCGTTTTTAGCCATTTGGCTACGGAACCCTAAAATGGGCATAAAGGGGTTGAAACTAATACGCCGTCAGCAGTTTGTATGATGTGTATTATTGCCAAAATAAGTTACTTAAAAATTTGGGGCAGTCTTTGGGGACTGCCGATAGAAGTGAAAACTTTAATCCTTGATCATAAACACTTCTTTATAAACCAAAAACAAATAAAGTTTTTTTGCGTAGGATACACCATTTCTGAGATATTGTCTATACATATAATAAATCTGTAGAAGTGTAAATTCTGTACATCGAAAATATAAAATAAATAAATAGCAGGGGGTGTTACTAGATCGAAACCGAACCCAAAAATGTAATAAAAAAAATTGTTGTCTGTCTGTTTGTTCAAGCATCACGCAAAAACTACCAGTTCGATGACGATGAAACTTCGTACTATTATACTTTAATATCCTGGGCACCACACTGGATACTTTTTATCTGGAAAAGTATATACAATAAAAAACAAAATTTTGCGGTTCAATGCCTAGATACGGTTACTGTACTAACCGCAAATAATAAGTTTGTCACCCTTTATGTCACCTGCAGTTAACTATCGTTGTGCTGTAAATGTAGGGCCGAAGGTCGAATTTGGCTTGAACCGTTCGCGGCACTAGCGTGGCGCGCGACGCCACGGATCGCAAGCCTATACATACAAGGACATGAAGGCCGGCGTCTCCGGGCGCGCGCTCCACGGGTTGGAGCCTTCTGCGCTCGCCCACAGTCTCCGCGATAAGTTGTAAGGGCCCATCTGAGGCCAACAACTAGCACACACAAAAAAAAAAGAAAAAAAATAAGGTGTATGTATACATAGATTTAATTTTAAGGTATAGGTAGTATATTTAATAGTGTGTAACGTAGGTTATTTCTAAGACTGTTAGGTAGGATTAGTTATTAATAGATGGCGCCACGTGTTTTTCGAATCATGATTGAATTATATTATTACAAGCAGAGTACAACCCGAATTGATTGTCAAATTCTAAATTAACGCGAGCGAAGCCGCGGGCAAAATCTAGTTCTAAAAAACATATGTGGTGTCGTGGGACACCAGGTAGGAACGAAGTTCCTTCGGCTAATGTAGAATCGACACAAATTGCAAAAAAAATCGTGCTCAATTCACTAAATAGAATAAAGAATATTCATTTATACCAATATATTTAAATGATTCCAAACATTTAAATATATTGGTCATTTAGTGATTTCTGATATCCTGGTATTATACACTACTCGCTTGTGTATGCGACAGTCGCGCCTGCGCACGTCTCATTTAACGGTTTTATTCCACGCACTTTTTTCCACGGATTTTTTCTTACGGTTTTACTACTTATCACATTTTTTTCAGTTCGGTCGCGCAGCAAAATCCCTATCCTCTCCAAGCCTGCCGTAAGGAACTTCGTTCCAATAAAAATGGAAAGCGTGGAAGCGTGACGATGACGCGAGTTATATGATTTTTGTTCACCCAAGAAGTGCCCAACGCGCCTAAAGAAGTTTCACTACAAAAATTAAAATGCTGCTCAAAGTTATTATTCCACGCGGCAGATATCGCGGGCAAAAGCTAGTAAAACATAATTGGTCGCAAATTTAAAAGTACTTACATATTATCTTTGTTTACCAAAGCTTACGTAGTAACGTGTCAACAATAACAACATGTACCCAGCGTAATTGTGAAGAATGGTTCAAATTAAATAAAGGTAACCATGCGGCCATGCTCAAAACAAACAGGCACTAACGTCACTCGACCTATATATTAGTTACCATTTTTAGTACCTAACATAAAAAATATAAAATTCTCGTAGTAAGTAGACACTTAGTTGATGGCTATCTATCTATATATTAATACGTGAAGTAAAAACTTTGTACCCCATTTTACGGAAATTTCGCGAACGAAGGAGTATGAAATTTGGTACAGTTAAAGTTTATATGTAGAAGGAGGGGCAAATGCTAATATTTATATAAAATATGCATTAGAAATACATTAAATTAATGAAAAAACACTACACGCACACAACCATGCATTTGACACACGCAGTCGAATCGTGTTCGTAGTATTTCGATATTGTTCGTCTGACGTCGTACAATTCTTTGTAACTATACCTTATTTATCGATACTAATATTATAAAGCTGAAGAGTTTGTTTGTTTGTTTGAACGCTCTAATATCAGTTGAAAAATTATTTTAGTGTCGGATAGTCTATTTATCGAGGAAGGCTATAGGCTATATAACATCACGCTACGACCCACGGGGGCGGCGCAGTAACGATAAACGCGGATGAAACCGCGGGCACATCGAGTATATAATAAAGAAAAAAATAAAACAAAATAGCAAGCTTAGAAATATCAATGTGGGAACACATGTTTATGTATACACATACTACTACTATACTACTTACCTACCTATGTACGTTGCATGAAGTTATGCACTTGCTCGGCCAGTCACGGGATTGTCGGGCTGCGAGCGGGCCGCATATTTAGTACAATTGCATTCTTGAACAATATAAGTGTAATTCTGTCAAGGACATCTTTTATTTATAAATCCCCGAAACCCGTGACTCAACATTGGTGACCCCGAATTGTTTGGACATTAATTGAATTAAAATTTTGAAATTATATAAAGTGTAAAGTGGTGCTGTGCGCGTGGAACAATGAATCCGTCACCTGTGGTCAAAAGCGACACAGATTCGAATGCGTTAGCGCAAGTAACTGTGTCTTCTCGAATACCCATTTTCTGGAGGGAATCTCCGCGTTTGTGGTTTGCGCAGTACGAGGCGGTGGTAGCCAACCAAACATTATCGGACGGGTCGAAATATAATTTGGTTGTGGCTAAGTTGAGCAAAGAACATGTGGAGCAGGTCAGCGACATCGTACTATCACCACCGGACACAAAAAAATACGACGCGTTGAAGGCCAGATTGCTCACAGTATACCGAGGAATCGGAAGTTCGACAGGTACAGAAGCTGCTCAAAGAATTGGACTTGGGCGACCAAAAGCCTTCGCAGCTCTTGCAAAGGATGAAGGAGCTTGCCAGAAATAAATTCGCCGAGGAAACCCTGAGAATGCTGTGGATGGGACATTTACCCACAGCGGTACAGGCAGTTTTGACCGTTAGCGAGGTGAAAGAATTAGATAAATTAGCAACCATGGCAGACAAGGTCGTTGAAACAACTCGTTTTGCCGAAGTGCAGGAGGTCTCGAGTGTCCGGAGTAGCGGCGACACACAGCCGCAGTACCAACCGTTGTCTACTATAGAAGCACGGATTGCCCAGCTATCTACCCGAGTAGGACAATTGGAAAGGTCAAGGCCGACCCGATCATTTGGAGGTAACGGTAATGGAAGATCTCGTTCTAGTTCTCGAAATCGGTTTCCTAAACGTAAAAATCCGTCTTGGCTTTGTTTTTACCATTTTCGGTACAAAGAGAAGGCTACAAAATGCATTCAGCCTTGCGCATGGCAGAAGAAGAAGGATAATGGGTCTGAAAAAAAACTAGACGCGGTACAGGTGGAGGCGAACACCTGTACGATTAATTCGAATAAAGATAGGAAGAGTGGTTTAAGTTTCTTAGTGGATACGGGTGCGAACATATCCGTATTACCAATGTCTAAGTTTAAGCGTTTTTCAACTCAGTGTAGTGAAATTCCTAATTGCTGCCCGCCTATCACTTATACCACACGCAGTGGAAGAGTGACTAAGCAACCTATAAGATTCAAGCCATAAATATAAACACTATACTTTTACCGCTATTTTGCCTATGTTTTATTATAATAATAATTGTCCTTTGTTTTTAACTGTGTTAATATTTTTATTTTTGTGTTGGTGTGTAATTCTATCTAGTGGACTGGTTTTAGTACCGATTCCAAGACAAAATATGTCGTAGGGCTAGATAGTACACCTTACTAAATGTTTTTAAATGACTGTATATACATACAGACTTTTAAAAATTCTATGTGTATTCAATTATTTTGTGCGTGTAATGCAATTTTGTCAAATCTAGGTTAAGATCTAACCATATAAACCGTGTTTATTTTTAATGTAGTCACATACCATTACAGTCACTGAGTTTTTATTTACTTTGGATAAAACCTTACAATGGGAAAGAATATTAGCAAGGAGCAAGTAAACGAGCACGTAGTTATTGCCCAAAGTGGGGGAAATATTGCCCAATGGGAAGAGAAACTGGATAAGTTCGCGTTAATCACGATGGTGTTGTTTGTGCTATTATCAGTTGTCATAGTGTACTGCGTGTATAAGAAAATGCATACTGGGGCAAAAGAGTAGACTCGCAAGCAGATAGAGAAAATGCTAAAGTCTGCCCAATCAGCAGGTAACGGCGTCATCTTCTCGAGTCGAGTACGCTTAAAATTGTTTATATATAAAGTTATAAAAAACAGTGACCAGTAACTTCGTAGTTATAAATTATAATCTGAGCGAGAATTGTAGCTTAGGCAATGTTAGATACCTATGTCCAATTCGTGTAATGAAATATGATCGTTTTGTTATTGTAACTAGTCGCCACCTGCGGCCGTAATGTTAGCGTTGCATACCTACTGTATATGTATTTAATTATGCTAACGACAATAATATCAGGTAATGAATAAAGATAACTACTTATTCTTATAAATTAAATAGGTAAATGATTTGAATATGTAACTTTATTTCTCAATTTGTTTTAGTGTTGCTTATGATTTAATATCAAATTGAATAATATATCGTGTAGTTCGTTTCATTATAATAAAAATATAAAATTTTAAGGGAAGGGGGAATGATGTGGGAACACATGTTTATGTATACACATGATACTACTTACCTACCTATGTACGTTGCATGAAGTTATGCACTTGCTCGGCCAGTCACGGGATTGTCGGGCTGCGAGCGGGCCGCATATTTAGTACAATTGCATTCTTGAACAATATAAGTGTAATTCTGTCAAGGACATCTTTTATTTATAAATCCCCGAAACCCGTGACTCAACATCGTCAATGAAAAAGTATAGTTAAGTAAATAATAATGTGTTTGAAAAAGATACCTAAGTAAATTAACCTGTATAGCCTTGGCGACATGTAAATGAAATCCCACCAAAAACATTCTGTAAAAAACTAGCCAAGTCTCGATGGAGCTGCTTGTTTATCTCTAAAAAGTAATGAAATCTAGACAAAGTCGTGCCAAGTCTAAGGTTCCTTACTGTTGTGCGACTTGGCCGTTGAACATTCTTTATACGTTAGTGGGTATAAGTCAATTTTGTTTACACGTAATGTTATATCTGTTGTACCTACCTATGTTTGTTAAGCGAGATAATAGCCCATACTGGTATTGGTAATTGGACGCTAGTGTCTCATTTTAGACTCTTGTTGATTGTGCAACACATGCATTCAGCATTGACAATGCTGACTTCTGCTCTCTTCTTTTTGGAGCGTCAAATCGACCACCGATCTAACATAGAATAGACGTACAGACGGACTTCTATCAATGATTAGAAGTCCGTCTGTACTGGAAATAATTTTTTATACTGTTTGTTTCAGACTCGCCTATACATAAGTATTATTGAAATACGCAGCTTTATCAAGCCTACAATTGACTGGTTATTGAATCAACGTTTTCCAAGTGGCAATTTACCATCGTCAATGGGTAGCGGTTCTGGCGACAGATTGGCGCAATGGTGTCATGGAGCACCTGGTTTTGTACCCTTGTGTACCCTTCAACGGCCAAGTCACACCACATTAACTATAATAATAAAGAAATCGCAGTAAGGAACCCTAGACTTGGCACGACTTTGTCTAGATTTCATTACTTTTTAGAGATAAACAAGCAGCTCCATCGAGACTTGGCTAGTTTTTTACAGAGTGTTTTTGGTGGGATTTCACTTCTTTTTGTAAAAATACCGATAATATTTAGACTAAAACAATTATAACCTATATCTTTAAAACTTCTTTTGTCTTAATAAAAAAAAAACTCAAACAAAATATTATACTCGGCCTACTCAATCTATACAAAGTATAAACAAAACGTTAACTCTTAATTATTAGACAAGTGTCAATATAATTAATTATCAATGAACTTTGTGCCAAAGGTATTACCTACCTAGTACTGAAATACAGCTAAATTAATGATATTTTTAAACGAAACGAAGTAATATCTAACTAAATAAACTAAACCTAGAATACTAGAAAAGTACTTACTTATATACACGAACACGATTCGAAGTACTGCCTAACTGTAAGTTATACCTAGAAAACTAACAGTACTAAATAACTAACAATTAAATAAAGTATTCAATTAAAACTTCTTTTAAATCTAATAATTAAGTAATAATCAGTAATCCGTCACTAACCATAAAATTCCTAACCTATTCAAATCTTCGAATTGTTATAATAAATAACAACCTGCTAATTAACCTTAGCAAACCTCACGAAATAATAAGCGAAATCAACGAAATGCAAATACTCCCTCCTAATCCCTAGCAAACGTTTTCAAACGCAGTAGAAGAATGTCGTAAACGACTGTAACGCGGCCGGTTGCCACTTCGCCATATAAGGTTATCGGAAAAACAAACGTAAGCGCGTTTTAAAATACAGTCGGCGCCATCTAGCGACGTGTGCGGGTATCACCGCCACTCTTAGTCCAATGCATTATATTTTGACCAAATTTGAGCGAAATTAATTAATATTTTAGTGTAATTTGTTTATTTAATTTGTGTAATGTTCGAATAGAATAAAGTTAATCGTTCGACTATTTCTTCTTGTAAACTTGTAAGTATAAGAATAAAAGCCAGTCTAGTCTTATCCAGAGTTTTTCTTTAATTTTATTTATATGCGTATTCAAAGCAGAAAGGGAGGCATGCGCCCAGCAGTGGGACGCTATAGGCTAGATTAAATTAGAAGATGTGTCCCACTACGCTGGATTTTTGCAATGTCAGTCGATTTTCTTATGTACCAATAGTAGAAGGGGCAGCCTAGTGGGAAACCGTTGGACTGCCACGCAGAGGTCTCGAGTTCGAACCCAAGGCGCGCATCTCTGACTTTTCGAAGTTATATGCGTATTAAATAGGTGATTATCGCTCGCTTTAACGGTGAAGGAAAACATCGTGAGGAAACCTGCATGTCTGAAAGTTCTCTATAATGCTCTTAAGGATATGTGAAGTCTGCCAACCCGCACTAGGCCAGCGTGGTGGACTATGGCCTAACCCTTCTCATAGTGAGAAGAGGCCCGTGCCCAGCAGTGGGACAGTTTAATACAGGACTGATATTATTATAGTGAAGGGGGCTGAGGGTTCTTCATCAGAGACTTCAGACCTTCGATTTTTGACATCAAATGAAGCGGCCCACCAAGTTGAATATTTATAGTAAAGGCGGTATGTCGATCTATAGTAGTTTGGTTGGGCTCTTGTGTTTTCTAATCAGGGTCACCGGGTACTCCAGATCTTCGATTATCCTAGTTTTTATAGTTTTCCCTTTATGTGGCCATTAAACCCTAACTCTGTACCAAATTTCAGCTCTCTGAGTTTATGGGAAGTACTAGTTCTATTCTGCTGATCATGAGTGAGTGAGTGTCATAAATGCGAAACTTTGCTTTCGCTTAACTTCGGAACTAAATGACCTACAGACTTGAAATTTTGGATTTTAAGTATGTAATTATAGCTTACTGGATGACAAAAATTTCTGCGTTCTGGTCTTATCCAGAGGTTCTCAAATAGGAGCCTGAAAATGCGGCGAAATGGTTCCAGTAAAGGATAGTACGGCAGTGTTTGCTTCGCGCTCGACTTGGCGGGGGCACTGCCGTGCCCCCCGATGTGATTATAAGAGTAAAGTTATAGACAATAAAACCTTAACAACGATCAAATTTAAAATTTAAATCAATTATGGTCGAATTATGACCACTAGGCGACCGCTAGTGCATATAACATGCATCATGCTATAACAAGAAGACAAGGAGTAGCAAATATACACATTATTTTATGTAGGTGAATCCGCGGGACACAGCTAGTAAGTAATAGAGTAAGTATAAGTATGGTATAACTCACGTCGGCTGACCGCTGAGTGTACGCTGTGCACCTCCGCGCCACAGTCGCGGCTCAGCCAGCGAAGATCACTCTCGAGCCCCACACACTTCTGGAATTAATAAACGATCGGTTCACTTAACTACGTAGCTCATAGCCAGTTGCACTCACTGTTCGGTGAACGATTAGCGAGGTTAAGCAACGTTGGGTGCGGTCAGTCTATAGATGGGTGACCGCTTAGTGGTATTTCATCTAAGCGCCTCCGTGCTTCGGAGGGCACGTAAAAAGTCGGTCCCGGTTGCTGTCAAATTGACACGTCAGAGGCCTCCGGGCGGCTTGAAGTTCTCTATCTTGTATATTATAAGTGTTCGTGTGTTTTATCTACCTATACCTACTAATATTATAACGATGAAGATTTGTTTGTTTGTTTGAACGCGCTAATCTCAGGAACTACTGGTTCGATTTGAAAAATTATTTTAGTGTTGGATAGCCTATTTGTCGTTGTTACTTAAATGGCGTAGTTTTTATAGTGTAAAGCTAGATAATAGCATGGCTTACTCAAAAACAACATTTAAATATGCGTCGCTAGATTACACGCTGTCACAGAATGCGTAACAAAAATAAAGTTACACAGCTCCGCCCCCGTAGGTGATAGCGTGATAATATGTAGCCTATATGTTGACCCGACCTGTTAGTAATATTCATGCAAAATTTGAAGTAAATCCATGCAGTACTTTTTGAGTTTAGCCCGGGCTTACATATAGGCAGAAAAACAGACAAACAGACAAAAATTCTAAAAACTATATTTTTGGCTTCGATATCGGTTGTAGATCACGCCTCAAGTATTCTTTTAAAAAAATATTCAATGTACAGTTTTGACTTTCCTACGATTTTATTATATGTATAGATACAGAGAAGAAGTGACGAATCCTAATAGTTATATAAAATATGCATTAGAAATACATTAAATTAATGAAAAAATACTACACGCACACAACCATGCATTTGACACACGCAGTCGAAGCGCGTAACTATGGTTACATATATGACATAATAATGTCAATATACATATTATTTTATCAGCAATATCTTACAGGCAAACTTTGGTCGAATTTCGAGCAGTAGGCGACCGCTAGTTATTATAAATACAGAACACTAATTTCGATCATAATGGACAAGTCTTCGGTAGTATAGTGGTCAGTGTCCCCGCCTGTCACGCGGGAGACCGGGGTTCGATTGCCCGCCGGAGAGACGCTTTTTGCGATTCAATTCATCATTTCTATGTTATATTTATTGGTCGGCAAGATGGCGCCTACATTTGTAACCCCGTGGTATGTTTGACACTGTTTGTAGATATACGCGTGGATCTATGTATATTGGTCCTTCGCTACCTTAATTAAAAATCCGCCATAGTGACGCAGCGCTAGCGAATGTGACTGCTGGCATTAGGTATCAGGTTCGATGTCAGGTTAGCTGAAGTGCTTTATTTGAGTAACAGCAGTTGTCTGAAATGTTGGCCGACAGATGGTAACAGGCTCGTACCCCAGTGGGTTTTAAGTCCTACGATCTAAAATAATACTCAATACTCAAAACCTTGATTGCACTCCATAATTATGTTATCTATACTAATATTATAAAGCTGAAGAGTTTGTTTGTTTGTTTGAACGCGCTAATCTCAGGAACTACTGGACCGAATTAAAAAAATCTTTTAGTGTTGGATAGCTTATTTATCGAGGAAGGCTATAGATTATATATGTAACATCACGCTACGTCCCACGGAGGCGCGTGAAACCGCGGGCACGAACCAGTAGTTCCTGAGATTAGCGTGTTCAAACAAACAAACTCTTCAGCTTTATAATATTAGTATAGATTAAAGGTTTTACACAATATCACAGTAGGTACAATATGGACCCTGTAGGGCACGGCAACGTACAAGAGAGGAGCATGCTAATATATGACACTAGATGTTCCCGGGGTTTCCCCCGCGTTTATCGTTACTGCGCCGCCCCCGTGGGTCGTAGCGTGATGTTATATAGCTTATAGCCTTCCTCGAGAAATAGGCTATCCAACACTAAAAGAATTTTCAAATCCAAGCAGTATTTTCTGAGATTAGCGCGTTCAAACAAACAAACAAACATTCTCTTCAGCTTTATAATATTAGTATAGCTAGATAGGTAAGTAGGTATAAGTAGTGCGTGTATCTAATACCGGTCAGCCTAGCGCTTCGCATATATAAGTACAACCGAGCGACTATATATAGTCTATATACATCATTATGTAATAAAAAAAAAACATTAACTAAAAGTAAAGGTCTATATTAGACCCTACATATTGTGTACCTACCTCGTGGTTATCCGTGTCCTTTTGACCTCTGCGGCGCGGCCGGCGCGGGTCGCAGGCGCAACCGCGTGCTCACCGCGTGGCTTTTATTCTGTACAAAAGACAACCAGCATTTATTATAATAGACTATGACTGTAAGACCGAGGCCGCGAGGATGTTGGACACGTCAAGACAAGATGAAAGAATAAGGAATGATAGATGTAGGTACCTATGTAAGCCTCCGGTATTCTTACTAACCAAGCTACAGTTATACGTATGGCGAATACCAGTTATAGTTTAACAGCTATACCTCGGGAACAGTACTTTTTCTGGATGAAAGGTACCCTAAGTCCTTTTTTGTATCCCAGACAACGTGTATGCAAAATTTCATGATGATCGGTCATGTAGTTGAGGCGTAAGCGATACAAACAAACAAATCGCAGTCGTATTTATAATATTAAGTTAGGATCCGATCGTCCGTGAGATAAAATATGAACAAACCAAAAATAGGTTCTCATAACATCGAGCTAATATATAATTGTACACTAATATTGTAAAGATGAAGGACTTGTTTGTTTCTTTGTAAGCAATAAACTTGGAAACTACCGATACGATTTTAATCATTCTTTCACCATCAGGAAGATACTTTATCCAGAAGTAGTCGTAGTGAGTCTACCTAGGCTTCGTAACATCACGCTACGAGTCGAAAGCGCGTACTAATTGTAATCGTATACGCGGGTGAAACCGCAGGGACAGCTAGTATACCTAAAATATAATAGAGACTAGAGTTTCATCCACGTTTATCGTTATTGCGCCGCCCCCGTGGGTCGTAGCGTGATGTTATATAACCTTCCTCGATAAATAGGCTATCCAACACTAAAAGAATTTTCAAGTCGAATCAGTAGTTCCTGAGATTAGCGCGTTCAAACAAACCAATAAACAAACTCTGTAGCTTTATAATATTAGTATAGATGCCTTTGCATGTACTTTAGGTACCTGTTATGATTATTTATTTATTTATTTATAATAGGTACACAAACAGATTACAGTCTTAACATGGTATACTTACCATGTTAAGACTGTAATCTGTTGAAGATCTACTGAATAGTGAACATATTATATAAACCGGACAGTAATCCTAAAGTAGTGTACACAACATGTACATATTAGAGCAGATTACTCATGCAAAATAAAAACATTATTAAAATCTTAAATTCGTTAGCGTGGGATACGAGTCGATAATTGTAAGTAGGTTTTTACTTAATAACTGTAATTTTATATTGTAACTAGATTTGGAACTTTTCAGAACTAAGCACACCTGATACCATCTTTTTATATTTATTAAAATTTATGTCAAAAATGTCGACTTCTTTATTTATACGTGCTTTAGGTATCAAAATATTATCTACTAAATAAAGGTGCATCTTTAAAGGATGACGATCTCTTTCCATGTTTTGTCCGGTTGGAGTCGCCATTTTTTTCACAATTTCTCTTAATTCAATTTGAATATACGACAATAATTTGCTCCCTGTTGCCAGAATGAGGGCGGTACAGCCCCAAGCGAGTTATCATATTCACATCATCATTAAATAGTTGGGAGTTAGTTATATGCGCATACGCAGCGACGTGCTCACCGCGTATCTTTTAGAGAGGTGCCTCATTAGTGCGTTGCGTTGCGTCGTCGCAACGGATCAACGCATTGTATTGGATGCCACATCTGCGCTGCGACGACGCACGACATCGCAGCGCAAAAGGGCGACGAAAGCACTGATTTCAGTCTTTCACGTCCGTCGATCCGTTAAAACGTCGCGTGCGACGACGCAACGCATTAATGTGGCATGTCACAAAAATATATGGAAAAGGACGCTGCGACGACACAACGCAACGCAACGTACTAATGAGGCATCACCCTTACACTAAAACAAATATAAGTACAATCCACTTAACGGCAAAAGGGTTCCCGCAACATATAAACGCTTTCATCACCAAAAGAATCACTCACGCGTCGTTCTCCAAAAAAACAGAAAACGCGTAGCTTCGTTGCGAGCAATTCTTGTATTAGGAAAATATCAAAAGCACCTTAGAATCTGGCAACGTGTCCAAGAGATGGCAATAAACTCATCTAACAACCATACAGACCAATGCACAATGGCTGTATCATCATTGCTCACCCCCTACTGTATGAAACTTTAAACTACAGCCACTAGCTGGCGAAATGAGTGTGTCACACACATCTGCCTACCCCTATTCGCCCGGCCTGTCTAGTGTCTATGTATCGTGAGTTACATCTGCACACGCGGTATGTTATGTCCGTGTCCTTTTAACCTCTAGATCGCGGCGCCCGCGCCGGCGTCCGCGCATACTCGACCACGTGGCGTACCGCTCGCTCCACCATTTTACTTTAACTTTAGATCACACACGTGCACAACTACAGTAGACAGACCGATGTAAGAGTTAATGCTAATAACTGATACGAGAGTCTGATATCTAGTGTCTCTTGTACTAACGTGTCACTAGAAAATAAAAGATGGTATTGCACAGTAGGTAATAAATTCCCCTACGTGCGTCTACGGTTCGGTGTGACAAATGACTGCCGCTGGCTGTACGCTAACTCACTACCTCGAAGTAATAAAGCATGGTCAGCATGGTAATACTACACATATACAGTGTGTCCCTACACCGACATGAGAATCGAACTCCAGACAATGTGCATCTACAAAGAATTTCTTGACCAAAAAACCCGACGCTTCATCCAGTCCGACATCAAATCAGAGACTTAAGCACGATAGGTCGTATTGTTGAGCGCTTATTCGTTACCTAGAAGGATTGTTTTACACAAATCATAAGCGTGGTGACGCGAGAACATGGGCTATGATAACCGCATACCGTTCAACCGATCAAGGAGGCCGCATGCTTATAATAATTATAAGTAAATTATAATTTAATAGGTTTATTATAATGTAATATTATCATCGTCTGGACGATACATATTGTATAAATGAAGGTATTTCAACACTTACGTATACACGCTGAGAAGAAGCACAGTCACATTAAAGTTTATAGCATGAACTGGTAAAGCTCATCGGATTTAGCAGACATATTAAAACACGGTTAGTATACTTATAGCAGAAATCAACACACATTATGTATAAAAACGCGTGAGTAAAATATGTACCGAGCGTAGCGTAGCGAGCCACACGTATTTTACGTAGCACGTCTGTGGGTCGACTGACGAGAGAGAGAGAGAGAGAGGCGAGACGACGCGCTATGGCATCGTACATATTCGTAACTCCTGCGCCGCAAACGCGCGTTGTCGAAGATGCGCTCGCGCCTATCAAGAGGAAGCGAAACAAAACGCGTTCGGATGTGCGTTTCAAATATTGTAATGATCTAAATATTCTTCTAATGCATTATGCACCGATCGTAAACAGCCTCGCTGACTACACCGACAGTGTAGTTGTGTAAGTGGGCGCCTCGCCACTGCCGGCGCGCTAGTGTCGTGGGTTCGATCCCGCAGAGGACAACTATCCACAAATAGTTGTTCGGAGTCAGGGTATAGTCTGTGTCTGTTGTTTATATGTTTGTAAAGTCCCTCACGAGTCACGACACAAGTGCAATAAAAAACGCGATTGCTGTGCTTGAGGTCTCGGGTTGAATTCCGACTCTGGCAAACTGAAACATGAAAGTATTCAAACATTTTAGTCGTAGATGTCTACGACTTAAATGTTTGGATACTTTCATATGCGATCTAAGTTCCAGTGTCTACACTAAAAAGAGTGAGCCCACACATCAGATAGAGAACAAAAGTATACAATCTTCGATATGAATGAGCGTAATAATATTATATGTATATCTAAATAAATAAAAAATAGGTAAGGATACATATTACCTACTAATATAATAAATTCGAAAGTAACTCTGTCTGTCTATCTGTCTGTCTGTCTATCTGTCGGTCTGTCTGTCTGTCTGTTACCTTTTCACGGCTAAACCACTCAACCAATGTAGATGAAATTTAGTACAGATATAGTTTAAAACCTGGGGAAGGACATAGGCTACTTTTAGGTACCACGCGGGCGGAGCCGCGCGCAAAAGCTAGTATTATAAATGCGAAAGTAACTCTGTCTGTCGATCTGTCTGTCTGTCTGTTACCTTTTCACGCTCAATCCGCTGAACCGATTTAGATGAAATTTGGATTGAAGATAGTCTGAGACACTGGGAAGGACATAGGCTATATAACATCACGCTACAGCTCACGGGAGCTGCGCAGTAACCACAAATAACAATGACGCGGGTGAGACCGCGGGCACAGCTAGTATACTATAAACTAAAGAAATTAAAATGTATATCGATGGAATAATATTTAATTAATTTAATTGATAACTAAGAATCAAGATTATCAAATATTTAATTAATATAATACGTAAATATAATCACACTAGTTTTAATCCGTGGCTTTGCTCGCTTAGGAACAATATATTTTATTTGAATGAACATTTTCTGTACCTGTAACATGTATGAGAAATGTCATGATGATTAGTCGAGTACAGTATGAACACTACTGGACTGTGATATTAGTTATCTATATAGTGAATTTATCACTATAAACTGAAGAGTTTGTTTGGTTGAACGCGCTAATCTCAGAAACTACTGGTTCGAATTGAAAAATGTATTTAATGTTGGATAGCCTAATTATCGAGGAAGGTTACAGGCTATATAACATCACGCTACGACCCACGGGGGCGGCGCAGTAACGATAAACGCGGGTGAAACCGCGGACACAGCTAGTATTATATTTTATGTTTTAAGGTAGTTAGTAGTGTTGTTCTGGGTTCGCCTGAATGCATCCCGGGTGCACATCGCTCAACACAACCATGGAAATTATAATAAACAAAGAGTAAGAGCTCGTCGTTGGCTGTAGCCTGGATAAATAACTATTGTAATAAATAACTATTACAGTTCGAAATAACTCTTATACAACAGCTTTGTCCGTCCGTCTGTCTGCTATACAACTTTCAACTCAAGAACCGTAAGAGCTAGAGACTCGCGGTCAACACCATTCGACTCACCATAGTCAATATACCCCGGAGATGACTATAACCTTTGACCTCTGAGCTCAAGGTCATGAAACTTTCAGAACAAAAGATTTTCTACCTGAACCATTTTTTCAAACTCTAAGATTTACGGCAAGTCATTGCCGTTTGTCACTTATGTTGTTAACCTATTGTACCAACTTCGAGCTTACCACGAAGGAATGTCACACCAGGGTTGTCAAGCTTAATTTAAAAGAAATAAAGTATATCTGATTTCAGAGAAAGTAAATAAACAATATAAACTTATAAAAAATAATAATTTTATTTTAATTATTACTAGCTTTTGCCCGCGGCTTCACTCGCGTAAAAGTAGGTTACTAAAAGTGTTTTCTTTTAAATATAGCCTATGTTGCTCGGTGATAATATTTTTTCTAATGGTGAAAGAATCTTTTAAAATTGGTTGAGATTTTTGAGTATCATATTATCATTATATCTTTACAAATAAACAAGCAATCAAAAAATAAAATCTTTCCACTTTATAATATTAGTACAGAAAAAGGTGGCTGCGTTCAGTAACCTCTTAAGGATACCAACATATTAACAGTAAACAATATTTTTGAAGTGAAAACTTTTGTAGGCGCGTTGAGCACTTCTTGGGTGAACAAAAATCATAGAACTCGCGTCATCGTCACGCTTCAACATCGTCACGCTTCCACGCTTTCCATTTTTTAATTATTTTAGAATATTAACAATATCTCGGAAATGGTGCGTCCCACGCAAAAAATAACGAAATTTTGATCTCTTAATAACTCTCAAGAGAGTATCAGGTATCCGATTTTTTTGGTTTATAAAGAAGTGTTTATGATCAAGGATTAAAGTTTTCACTTCTGTCGGCAGTCCCCAAAGACAGCCCTAATTTTTTTTTGCTTATGACAATGAGTTAATTTTGTAAACATTGTGTGAAAAAGAGTATTTTAGCGTAGTCTATTAGTGTTACAGATTAGAAAGTACACCTACGTGAAATAGAGTAACATATATTATATTAGAGAACGGTTGGCAACCCTACGCCACACACAACTCGCCGCTCAACACATTTACAAAGTACCCGCAAATCGAAAATATTATATTATTTGTTAACTAATGAAGATGGAATGTTGTCATTGATTACAGTATTTATAACATTGTATCTACTGAATTGTACACATGGCCTTGGGCCGTCATTCTAAAGGTGATTTTCCACCAGAGTGGCGAGACGAGGCGAGGCGAGGAGAGAATTGAAATCGCACTGCCCTTTTCCACTAAAAATAGCCATCGCGAGCTCGCACGCATACAAGTTATCTTTACAGGCTATATGTATAACCCAATGCGATAAGTAGCAACAATCAACAATAAGCCTATCGCGAGAAGCGTGTTTCTGTTGCAAAGTCAATTTATAGTCTATGTATGAAGTAATACGGTTCATTTTTACACAAACAAATATTTCAATTCTCTCCTCGCCTCGCCTCGTCAATCCACACTGTTTCCACCAAAGATGCGCTGGGAGAGAATTGAAAATTTGCCATACAAATTTCAATTCTCTCCTCGCCTCGCCTCGTCTCGCCACTCTGGTGGAAAATCACCTTAAGACTATATATAACTACTAGATGTTCCCGCGGTTTCACCCGCGTCAATCGGTACTGCGTCGCACTCGTGGGTCGTAGCGTGATATTATATAGCCTTCCTCGATAAATAGGCTATCCAACACAAAAAGATTTTTTTTTAAATCGAACTAGTGGTTCCTGAGATTAGCGCGTGCAAACAAACAAACAAACTCTTCAGCTTTATAATATTAGTATAGATTTCAATAATACAAGATCGTGCATTTTGCCGAGATAAATAACTTAGTAATAAAATAATCTCCGGTTGGTATAACATGCAATTTTAAGAATTAAAGCCTATTACTTAAGTAGGTCTCCCGTTTTCGCCATCCAGTCACCTCCAGCCACCTTTTTCAGGTCATCGGTCCATCTGGCCGGAGGGCGGCCTACACTACGCTTGCCGAGTCGTGGTCTCCACTCGAAAAAAAGGTGGCTGGAGGTGACTGGATGGCGAAAACGGGAGATCGGGCCTTGTGGCGCACCCTGGGGGAGGCTTATGTCCAGCAGGGAACTGCAATAGGCTGAAATGATGATGATGATGACTTAAGTAGGTACACGTGGCTTGCTTTTTGAAGCAGGTGTCATACTGTCTTTATGTTTTTACACAATTTACTCGCCACGCATAGAAAAGCACATAAAAAAGCTTATTTACAGCTTTTATATCGAGCAATTAGGTACCTATTGTAAATGGGCGTGTAAATATGTGACTGCTAATAGCAATACTAACAAGATATATTAGGCAATATATGAACAAGTATAAATATGTAATTACAATTATGACAGTGTACTTGATTCGATCAAATATGAGAACATTACAGGTTATACACGTGGGCGCAGGCCAATGTAGTATTTACGAGTATTGTATATTTACTAGCTCGGTACCTATATAAAAATCTTTACATATATAATCCTACTGTACGTGTGTACGTCACTGAACTCCTCCTAAACGGCTGGACTGATTTTGATGAAACTTTTTGTGTGTGTTCAAGTGGTTTCGAGATTTTTTTTTCTCTCTTTTGTACAGGACCACGTCTGTCGGGACAGCTAGTACCTATCTATATAAAATCCATTTCAATGTAAATATAACATTCGCGTTAATGTAACACAATTTATAAATCTTGTAAAATCGCTCACCGAGATGTGCGCGTGTCCCTCAGCCCGCTGCCCGACCGCAGCGCCTCTGGCAGCTCTCAGTATCTAATCACATTATTCACAAATGTCTAAGCTAACTTGCTTATTTACAGCATTACATGCACTCCAGAGCAGAGATGGCAGCCAATATTTAAAACAATAACAGAATAATTAAACGAGCGCAAACTTGCAGATGTGTACGCGTGCGTTGCTAAAACAATATTGGTAAAGAAGATGGCGGCCGGCGCGTAGCACTACTCGCAAATCGAGGCTTCTAGAATGTTCGACTCGCGACTACTTACCGCATGTGGAATGCTCTCTCTCTTTCATTAATCTATAGATAATAAATAATAATTATGGTGCGAATATCCGCCACAGATATCTATCCATAAGTATGTTTATGTTTATTTGCAAAAGCCAGCGTGTATGAGGAACGTGATGAAAGCGAATGAAGCCAGAGAAGTGTGTCAGGATCGTAGCAAATAGAAATCCGTAGTCTCTGCCTACCCCTCTGGGAAACATCTATGTATCAAAATCCAGCATCTAACGCGCGTTTTAAATCGGTTCGAAATTCAAACGTCACCTCTTCACACCTGCATTTCCACTGCACTGTGCGCTGCGCGCTGGGCACAAAAGTATTACACCTACCTATCTGCCATAAGGTATATTAATTAAGAATTATAAATATCGCTCAGTGAGCGCATCGTATCTCAATAATACTTTATCCGCCGTCGGTCGCTAAAATAAGCGCAAACTTCAACCGCGGGTCCTACGAGGCAGTCAATTGCAAATCTATACATACTAGCGGTCGCCTACTGCTCGAAATTCGACCAAAGTTTGCCTGTAAGATATTGCTGATATCTATACTAATATTATAAAGCTGAAGAGTTTGTTTGTTTGTTTGTTTGTTTGTTTACTTGAACGCGCTAATCTCAGGAACTACTGGCCCGATTTGAAAACTTCTTTCAGTGTTAGATAGCCCATTTATCGAGGAAGGCTATAGACTATATATCATCACGCTAAGATCAATAGGAGCGGAGCACCAATGAAGAATGTTTCAAAATCGGAGGGTATTTTTTTCCTTTTGAGAGCTTCCGCTGCGTGCGCTGCGTAAACAGCTAAAGTTTCGCAAAAATCATGTATGACAGAATTGTTCCCCTTTAAAAGTTCTAAAAAAAGTCCGCGACAGCATATGGCTATCTTTTAAGGTTGGCTCACTATAACCATTTTTATGCTAACCAAATTTGTTCTAAAATAATGCATTATTTGCGAAGGTATTTTTATAAACATGATATTAATCCTTATCCAAATAAATACGTTATTCATCACAAGTATTTAATTTAAAACAAAATTGCACTTTACATCATTTGATTTCAATGAATATCTTAGGAGATATCGCAGTTTTAAAATAAAATCGCAGCAAAATAATTACCCATTACAGACATAGTACAAACGATGTTTCTCCTGATTTGAAAAATTCTTTTAGTGTTGGATAGCCTATTTATCGAGGAAGGCTATAGGCTATATAACAATACGCTACGACCCACGAGGGCGGCGCAGTAACGATAAACGCGGGTGAAACCGCGGCAACATCTAGTAATAATATATATTGATATTATTATGTCATATATGTAACCATAGTTACGCGCTTCGATTGCGTCTGTCAAATGCATGGTTGCGTGCGTGCAGTGTTTTTTCATTAATTTAATGTATTTCTAACGCATCTATACTAATATTATAAAGCTGAAGAGTTTGTTTGTTTGTTTGTTTGTTTGTTTGTTTACTTGAACGCGCTAATCTCAGGAACGACTGGTCCGATTTGAAAAATTCTTTCAGTGTTAGATAGCCTATTTATCGAGGAAGGCTATAGGCTATATATAATCACGCTAAGATCAATAGGAGCGGAGCACCAATGAAGAATGTTTCAAAATCGGAAAGTATTTTTTCCTTTTGAGAGTTTCCGCTGCGTGCGCTGCGTAAACAGTTAAAGTTTCGCAAAAATCATGTATGACAGAATTGTTCCCCTTTAAAAGTTCTAAAAAAAAGTCCGCGACAGCATATGTCTATCTTTTAAGGTTGGCTCACTATAACCATTTTTATGCTAACGAAATTTGTTCTAAAATAATGCATTATTTGCGAAGGTATTTTTATAAACATGATATTAATCCTTATCCAAATAAATACGTTATTCATCACAAGTATTTAATTTAAAACAAAATTGCCCTTTACATCATTCGATTTCAATAAATATCTTAGGAGATATAGCAGTTTTAAAATAACATCGCAGCAAAATAATTACCCATTACAGACATAGTACAAACGATGTTTCTCCTGGTTTATTCTGCGTGATTACTACTGGTTCGATTTGAAAAATTCTTTTAGTGTTGGATAGCCTATTTATCGAGGAAGGCTATAGGCTATATAACATCACGCTACGACCCACGGGGGCGGCGCAGTAACGATAAACGCGGGTGAAACCGCGGGAACATCTAGTATTTTATATAAATATTAGCATTCGTCACTTCTTCTCTGTATAAACTATAAGTGTGCGAAATTTCATACTCCTCCGTCCGCCCAATTTTCGTAAAAAGGGATCCAAAGTTTTCGCTTCACGTATTAATATGTATATCTAATATATAAAATTCTCGTGTCACGGGGTTCGAACTTGAACTCCTCCGAAACGGCTCGACCGATTTTTGTGATCCTTAGCGTGATTGTCGGCCAGGGTGGAGAATCGGCCAACATCTATTTTTCATCTCCCTAAATGTTAAGGGTAGTCCACCCCTAAATTTTTATTTTTATTTTTTAGGCAAAATTTTTTGTTTTTATTTTTTTATGACACAGCATACAAAAATACATACAACCCTAAATTTTCACCCCTCTACGATCAACCCTTATATTTTACTTGTTAATTAAAAACTTTAATTTTTTTTGGTAAAATTTTTTTTAAATTTTTGATGACTTACAATAAAAAATCTCATATTACTTTCAATTTTTTACCCCTCTACGATCAACTCCTATTTTTTATTTGTTAATTATAAACTTTAATTTTTTGGCAAAATTTTTTTTTTAATTTTTTGATGACTTACAATAAAAAATCTCATATTATTTTCAATTTTTCACCCCTCTACGATCAACTCCTATTTTTTATTTGTTAATTATAAACTTTAATTTTTTGGCAAATTTTTTTTTTAATTTTTTGATGACTTACAATAAAAAATCTCATATTATTTTCAATTTTTCACCCCTCTACGATCAACTCCTATTTTTTTATGTATTAAATAGCTAGCATAATACACCCCTGCTTATCTCCTCGGGCATATATATATATATGCTTTTGACATGATGAAGCAACAAAATATAGGCGTGGTATTATACTTCGTACGTATACTAATGATAGGCAAATACAAGAGAAATAAAACAATAAAGGTTGACTATGATTATCTCTGATTTGATTCGCAACGCAGCGAGTTCGTCCACCGAATGTATCCGCGCACGAGTCTCCGGCGCTTATATAACGTCATCATGACACTGACTGTTATAACTATCATCCCAACTGACACATTGGCTCTATGGCGACCTCACTCAAGCTTACGCTTGACGTTCCGAAACAAACCAATAGATGCCGCGTTATTCAACTCCAATTACAGAAATAAATTGCAATCCAATGATTATTTTCTTGACGCTTCGACATATACATACAAGCGTGAATGTAGTTGTATCTAAAATGTAGTGACTGATTAATACCAGTAATGATGGCTATTACTGTGATTGACCAGTTGTGACCATTCACAAGCACAGGTGCAACATTACTACCGAACCTGCGGTTTAATGGACGACAGCGATTATTGATATTTTACTGTATACTGCTTTGTAATGTAGAACACGTATTTACTAAGCATTTTATTAATAGTAGAGAGATAATCCTAATCCTAATCCTAACTTCATAACTAATATTATAAAAGCAAAAATGAGATTGTTTGTTTGTTTGTTTGTTACATTTTCACGCCTAAACCACTGAACCGATCATCCTGAAATTTTACATATACGTTGTCAAGTGTACGAAAACGCACATAGGCTACCTTTCATCCCGAAAAAAATTACTGTTTCCGAGGAAAAGAACAATAACATTCTTATGATAATAGATGGCGCCACGTATCTTTCGAATCATGATTGAATTATATTATTACAAGCCGAGATCAACCCGAATTGATTGTCAAATTTTAAATTAACGCGAGCGAAGCCGCGGGCAAAAGCTAGTAGATATATAGATTTCCCGACAGACGTCGTCCTGTACACAAGAGAAAAAAATAAAAAAAAGACGTGTGGCACTCGGAGACTGCCGCGGTAAAGCTATTGCATAGCATTTTTTATCAACTTATGCAATTATAAAAAAAAATATGGATAGAATTACTATATTCGATAAACAAAATGATTAAGTCTGTATTAAAAAGTTATGAACTCAATAAAAAGATACCTAAATATAATAGGTACTACAATATTTATATTTTAGTTTAAATATTTTAATTCATGAAATTACTATTATTTTTGAAAAAATATTGATTAAAAGAAAATTATTATCAAGTTAAATAAAAACTAAAATATTTAATTGACCATTTTTTAGAATTGATTATTAATATGAATAATATATTTCATATTAAATGGTATTTCTATCGAATTAAAAAAATAACAACGTTTCGTTGGATACTTTGCAACTGGCCTGTATATGAGTTAACTTATAGTCATTAAAAAAAATATATACTTTTAATTCTATTCTGTGGCCAACACGGTGTTTTCACTTAGAATTGAAGCATATACATCTGTTTCACGATTTTGTTTCCACACAACAACAGAGGGCGTTGAAATAAATTTTTGATATTTTTTAGTACGCCACATTTATATTTTGTCACTTTGCAACCCTATGATTTAAAATTGATGCGTTTCATACTATGCAGTAATTTAGAAACAATATTTTAATTTTAAGGTAATCATAAAATAACTACGGAATAATTTTATATAACGTTTTAAAATTCAATTTGAATAGTATTAGTCTTTTAATAAAAAAACTAAGTTTTTATTATTTTTGGTCGCAAATATTGACATAATTTATGCGTGTACTGAAACGTGTTGAAAAGTTATGGCGCTTTGGCAGTTGGCTCAAAACTTCAAAATTCAAATATCACTTCGTATTTGCTCGCAAGTTATGATCCCGTGTTTATTGTGCTTTTTGATCAATTTTGTGTGACTTGGCTATACTTGGACACCGAAGGACCTGCTTACGACGAATAACTTACGCTTTTTCTACCGGACTTTGATCTGCTTTTGTATTTGGTTGTTATTTTTAACGATGTCTATGTCCATCGATAAAAATTGTTGTGTGCCTACTTGCGGTAAAACTCGTAAGTATCAACATTAAATTTCATAAGTTTTTAGAAATTATACATATTTACTAACTAATTACATGGCTTGATACTATAATTGTTACAATTATTGTGTCTTTATTTGTTAGTGCAAAGTTGTGACTCAGCCAGCCTTGATCAGTTCACTGCTAGACACAGGTGTCTCCCAATTTACGACACATTCGTTGTGAGCCAATTGTTAAGTCTTGGCCTACTATACTATGCTGGCCTTACGGACATAGGGTTTGATTTCGAAGTTTCCTTTGCAGTGATGTTAACTGATTACTATACTCTCTAAGTCGCTTTCTATGACACTCTCAGATTCAATGAGTGGTGATACTATGTATTCTTAGTCTGTCATCACATGGACAAAAAGTAAAGTTGTAAACTGCATCAAAATCTGCATGTTTTTGGTTCATAATTAAGAATAACCAATTAAGCAAATAAATGCTGTTTATCTTATTATATACATGTATACCTATTGCATTTTCAGGATCTGACGGAATTATTCTACATGTTTTTCCCAATTACGGGAAAGACTCTGAACGTTTTCGAACATGGGTTTATGCTATTGGTGGAGATTTACTAGCCTTGGATAATGAAACCATTATGAAATATCGAAGAGTGTGCCACAATAATTTTGAAGCTAGATATTATACATCTAGCAAACGATTATGTGCTATGCAGTGCCAACATTGAAATTACCAGGTTTGTGGTGTATTCTTGTACATTCTATCAATTTTGTAACATCTTAAAACTAACTTCAGTATTAATGCTATATTCATAATTAAGTCAAAATTAAAAGAAATTAATATGCAATATGTTTCTCCTAACAGGATTTTATGTAAGAAGAGAGCCATTAACAGAACGAACAAACATTGGAATGATCCAGTTTGGTACAGACTCGCTAGCAACTGAACTATATCCAGATGTAGCTACAAGTTCAACATCAGGTTAGTATCAAATGAAAACTTTCTGTTTACTTCAGATGCAAGAATATTTTTTCTTTTCTTAATACTTAGATTTGCATAAGTTTCTATTTGCTATTATTACACGGTTGGCAGTTTAGGGTACTCTTAACTTTGCCTAAGGTCTCCAATGTAATGGACAATATTCACCTAGCAGAACAATCCAAGCACAGTACCAGTCTGATCTTTATATTGGCCACTTATGCACAATATGGCGAGAGTTGTAAAATGACTGCATTTGACCAATCACCATTGTCAAATATGATAGACGACCAGTCATTTATTGTCAAATCAAATGAAATTGACTTGAGCATTCCTGTGTAATTACTTATTCTAATAATTATATTATTACTAGTACATACTTTAACTAATTTATTACTAGAATTTTAATCAACATTATTTTTATTTCCTTGTTATTTATCAACTGTAATAGCCTAATTACCATGTCACATACATTGTATGTCTCATTTCATATATAAGTAACAATGAAACATCCATTTATCAATGTTAAATTTACTTTATATTAAATTAATGAAATTGGTATATAGTTATTTAGGTATTAATATTAACTTGACTGAATATGACTGTTTTGACTAGTCAACTATTGTTTTTGACCAATATGAACGTAAATACAGTCAATCTGGTCATTTTCGTCACTAATAATGACTCAACTGCAAAGCTAAGTGCAGAAAACACACACACTAAGTGGGCTTTTGTAATCTACATATATTAGATAAAACTCCTCAGTAGTGCCACTATAGTATATGTGGCGTAAACTACCATTGAGACCTAAATTAATCATTATACAACACAAAATAAACTAATGTTGAAATATGAATATTGTTTTCATAATTTTGATAGTACATATAATAGTATTTTAGTACATTATGCATAATGTCATATGGCCTTAAAAGCAAAACATGATAGAATTATTTTAACACTTTGTATACTTATGTGTGCATAAACATGTTTGTTAAATAACGTTATCTTAATTTTCCAGTAGCAATTGAGGATGAAACATTGGAAAATATCAAATCAATTGGGACACAGACAAAACTCAACAATGTACAAAAATCTCATACGAAAGGTAATTATATGTTATACTTTTAAATTTTTATTTTACACATATCAAGAAAATGAATTTCTAACTTGCGTAGATGTATAAAACATAGATAAGAAGAAAGCTTGTTTGATGTACATTCCAAATCAGTAATAAAAAAATATGGCCACAATAAGTCAAATACTTACTGCCCTCTCTATTACCACCGCAGAATAGATATTTAATCATAATGCATTGTTGTGCATTATGTGTACATGAAAACCACATCATAGTCATACTATATTAAACCTAATTTTGATTTCTTTAGATATGACTGTGATTAACTGGATTGAAGCTGTATTTGTATAATTTTTCTACAATAATTTCATTTTTCATTTCAGTTTCTACAAAGAACAATAATAAAACATCTTTAGCACAGAAATTTAGAGATGAAACATCTATTCTGAGGCAGAAGATAATAAAACTTCAGAAATCTAAATCTACATATGCTGAGAAATTGAAAATGGCTCTGGATTTAGAAAAAAATCCAACATTTTAAAAATCAATGGGTAATTTTGCAGCCAGGACATTATTGTCATTGCAGTCGAGACAAATAAATAAGGGGAAGTTTGGTAGAAGATATACCAAAGAAGAAAAAATATTGTCTCTTGTATTTTATAACATGGGTCCAAGAGCATACAGGTGGTTTAGGAATGTTTTAATTTTGCCTGCGCCTGTCACCCTAAGCAGGATGATTTCAAATGCTTCCCTAAAACCTGGACTCAATGAATCTATATTTACATGTTTAAAAAAGAGAGCACAGCAAATGTCAGATGCCGAAAAAATGTGTCCTTTTGTTTGACGAAATGGCACTATGTCCTCATTTTGATTACAACAAAAGAAAAGACATTATAAGAGGTTTTGTAGATAACGGCAAAGAAGCTCAAAGGAAAATCGCTGATCACGCGTTAGTATTTATGATACGTGGAGTTGTTAAGAATTATAAACAACCCATTTGGTACTCATTTTGTAGAGGTAGCACACCAAAATTGGAGCTGAAAATACAAATTAAAGAAATCATTAGCCAACTACAAGCCTCAGGCATGAATGTCATAGCCACAATTTCTGACCAAGGTGCTTCCAATGTCAGTGCTATTAAAGGTCTAGTGAACGACACCAAAGCAGACTGTCTAAGAAATGGTCATGAATTTAAAAACAATGTATTTGTTGTAAATGATAAAGAAATTGTTCCGCTTTTTGATCCACCTCATTTATTAAAGGGTATAAGGAACAATATGATTAACAAGGACATAGTGTGCATCATCAATAACAAAACATGTATTGGAAAATGGGACCACATAATTAGTTTATACAGAGAAGACCCAGGTTATAATAATTTAAGATATTTACCGAAACTGACAGAAAACCATGTACTTCCTGAAAAGATTAAAAAAATGAAAGTGAAATTCGCAACCCAAGTTTTTAGTGCATATGTTGGTATGCATCTGGCATATCTATCAAGTGAGTATTCAATTTATAACGTTTTCAGATCTAACATTCTGTTATCATGAAGCGAATATTATAAAAATATTTGTGTAATATTTGTTTTTGGGATACAATACCTAATAATTATATAGTTTGACAACTTGAAGAAAGAGAATATAGCAAATAATACAACAATATTTTTATATTGCGTGGTATTTATGCTCTTGATTGCTTAGTGATCTGGAATTCAATTCATGTAATAATTTTTAAACTTTCTTTTTCAATATATGTGTTGGCTATTATTCTTTGCTTGTCCTGTGAGGATATTCTTATTAGTATTATGGCGTCTGGCTCTTTAAACATAATCGGCGAAAGGTGTAGTACACCTCTGTATATTAATCTTTTCAGTATAAAACTGACACTACTACAAAGTTTAAATTACAGTTATTTTTTAGTTTCCATAGCACAAAAGCAACTATAGAACAATACTTAGTAATTCTGATTATCAAATTAAAATAAACCCTTTACTTTTTACAGGTCGTGAAATACTGCCAAGGGAATGCCAACAAACTGCCGACATTTTACTGTTTTTTGATTCATTGTTTGATTCGGTCAATGGCAGCTATGGAAATGTAAAAAAAATCAAGACAAATATTTACTGAGACCAGTGACTCAAACATCAAACCATAAAACAAAATGGTTGGAAGCCATCAAAATCTTAAAAACAATGAAGTTTGTTGATAAGAAACAAAACAAAACTCATATTGTTCCTTCAATAGTAAATTGGATTTGGACAATCGAAAATCTATACTAATATTATAAAGCTGAAGAGTTTGTTTGTTTGTTTGTTTACTTGAACGCGCTAATCTCAGGAACTACTGGCCCGATTTGAAAAATTATTTCAGTGTTAGATAGCCTATTTATCGAGGAAGGCTATAGGCTATATTTCATCACGCTAAGATCAATAGGAGCGGAGCACCAATGAAGAATATTTCAAAATCGGGGAGTATTTTTTCCTTTTGAGAGCTTCCGCTGCGTGCGCTGCGTAAACAGTTAAAGTTTCGCAAAAATCATGTATGACAGAATTGTTCCTCTTTAAAAGTTCTAAAAAAAAGTCCGCGACAGCATATGTCTATCTTTTAAGGTTGGCTCACTATTATCATTTTTATGCTAACGAAATTTGTTCTAAAATAATGCATTATTTGCGAAGGTATTTTTATAAACATGATATTAATCCTTATCCAAATAAATACGTTATTCATCACAAGTATTTAATTTAAAACAAAATTGCCCTTTAAATCATTCGATTTCAATGAATATCTTAGGAGATATAGCAGTTTTAAAATAACATCGCAGCAAAATAATTACCCATTACAGACATAGTACAAACGATGTTTCTCCTGGTTTATTCTGCGTGATTACTACTGGTTCGATTTGAAAAATTATTTTAGTGTTGGATAGCCTATTTGTCGAGGAAGGCTATAGGCTATATAACATCACGCTACGACCCACGGGGGCGGCGCAGTAACGATAAACGCGGGTGAAACCGCGGGAACATCTAGTATTATATATTTATCTTATAAATTGATAACGGAACAGAATTTGAAGGCTCTTTGGATGAGACACTTTAACCAGGACCCTCTAGAGAACTTTTTCGGCGCAATAAGAAGTCATGGGGCACGTAACATTAATCCTACATGTGCAGGATTTGAAATTGCATTTGCGTCGGTATTAGTTAATAATTTATGTAATCATTCTAGAGGGTCTAATTGCGAAGAAGATGCAGCTCAAAATATGCTGATAAAAACAATGACAAAATTTTTTTTTTGAAAACAAATGCCTACAAATTCTGTTATTGAAATTGATTTTGATGACGTGAGTGAACATATCTTAGTAGGATTACAAAATAAAAGAAATAATTCAAAAGCTGTAGCCCTCCTTGAATATATAGCAGGATATGTCATAAAAGTAGCAAAAAAAAAATTTTCAAAAATTGCAATATTTGCAAAAATGATTTATTAAATAATAAAAATGAATCTGAGTATATTCTGTTCAAAGAGCGATTAGGAAATAAAAAATATTTAACATATCCCTCAACAAAGGCTACAGTTTTTTTTTCCGACATACAAGATGTGGCCTCTCACATTATTAAGAAAAAAAGTAATAGGTATGTACAATATAAAAAAGTACATTAAAACATTAGTGTACAGTGTAATTTTAATTACATATCTTGCAAAATACACAAAGAGGAACTCCTAAAATATTTAGAAGAGTTGTGCTGTAATTTTTTTATTTTGAATTGGTGTAGAAATACAAACAAAATATTATCTGGCGCCAGAACAGATATTGTCGTCGAAGACGATATACAATTTAATTGTATGGAATACTTTAATAAAAGAAAGAAATAGCATTTGTTGTTTTAATTCCCTGTATGAGACATGTCACCCTTCTCATTACTGTATGGTGAAACCAACCCAGTACAGGATTTGGTTTCATCATACAGTCAAGAAAATATTAAATTTAATATTGTACAGCCCGCTCGGGTGCATACTAATATATACGTAGCGTAGCTATGTATCTGCATACATTTAGTTCCGCCACAGACCACCAGTGGCGCTGCATTAGATTACCCTCGAGTGACAACTCTATACCCTATAAATAATAGTACTCTGTGATGGCCAACTTCAACATGTAGCATTTGTGTCACAGTGATGCGCGCGCATCTTAAAATTTCACTCATCATTTTTTCATAACGCATCTAAAGAAGTATAACTTCAAAAAGTATCACCGCTGTGCCGGTCGGAGTGGGGGGTGTTAGGTTATTTTCGTTACGGAATTTCTGGATTCGGTCTCCACGCTCAAGGCCCGCGATAGAAGCTATGCAATAGCTTAAAAAACATATCTAAACCATTCTCGAATCCACTTGAACACACACAAAAACTTTCATCAAAATCGGTCTAGCCGTTTAGGAGGAGTTCAGTGACATACACGTACAGTAGAATTAGGTATATATTTTATTTTATTTATTAGGGACTTAAAACAATTACATGTTAAAGTATTACAATATTGCGTTTTACATTAAATTATCAAACATATAATAAATACCATTGTCCACGGATTAACAATGGAAAATGAAAGTGATGGTGAACACAATTGAATGACTGACAATTTTTAACAAACAAAATCTAAAATGGAACGTTGTACTTAACCTAAAGTGATTCAATAGCTTTATGTAATATATAAAGACTAGCTGTTACCTGCGACTTCGTCCGCGTAGATTTTAACTAAAAAGTGTTGGGCTCCGCGGAACCCTATTTTTTTCTAAAATCAAAGTAGCCTAAGTTACTCCTTATATCATCAGCTATCTGCCTGTGAAAGTCCCGTCCAAATCGGTTCAGCCGTATCGGCGATTACCCGGAACAAACCTACAGACAGACAACTATTTTAAAAATAGATGTTTTCGTATATGTATCTTATATACTTTCATAATTATGCATTAGGTAAAAAGCTGTTATTTTGACATTACAAACAGACACTTTATTTGTATAGATATAGATGGGGTTCAAAGTTTTTGCTTCACGTATTAATATATAGATACGGAGGTATCTATACATATAATAAAATCGTAGGGAACTCAAAACTGTACATTGAATATTTTTTTAAAAGAATACTTCGGGCGTGATCTACAATCGATATCGAAGCCAAAAATATAGTTTTTAGAATTTTTGTCTGTTTGTCTGTATGTATGTCCGGGCTAAACTCAAAGAGTACTGCATGGATTTACTTCAAATTTTGCATGAATATTACTAACAGGTCGGATCAACATATAGGCTACATATTATCACGCTATCACCTACGGGGGAGGAGCTGTGAATCTTTATTTTTCTTACGCATTCTGTGACAGCGTGTAATCTAACGACGCATATTTAAATGTTGTTTTTGAGTAAGCCATGCTATTATCTAGCTTTACACTATAAAAACTACGCCATTTAAGTAACTTGGGCAGAGAAATATAGTTGGGTTCCGCGGCGACAAACACTTTTTAGTTAAAATCTACGCGGACGAAGTCGCAGGTAACAGGTAGTACTTAATATTATCATTATTATTGTAACTTACTACAGAACAATCTACATATATTTGTTAAATATAATTATTGTCATTAAGAATGCACTTCCTATTACACTATTATAGCACATATCGCCTGTGATACAGGTACCTATAACCTAATGCAGGCGTTCAAAGTATTGTATCCTATTTTTTTATTATATTTATAACCTACCTATTGTTATTCATATATAAGTACCAACTTAAAACTGAATTAATAAAGCGTTAGGCTAGTGGGAGACCGTTGGACTGCCACACAGAGGTCTCATGATCGATCTCAAGGCGCGCATCTCTGACTTTTCGAAGCTATGTGCCTATTCAATTGTTAATTATTGCTCGCTTAAACGTTGAAGATTTGTAAAGTGTAACCCGCACTGGGCCAGCGTGGTGGACTATGGCTCTATGGCTCTATGGCTCTATGGCTCTATGGCTCTATGGCACCTCTCCTCACAGTGAGGAGGCCCGTGACCAGCAGTGGGACAGTTTAATACAGGGTTGATATTATATTATATTTTAATCTGAATCTGAATTCTGAATAAACTTTTGATGTGAAACATCAGTCTATAGCCGCACGTAAGTAAAACCGATTGCTGGCGTGGCCCCGCGTGGCGACGCATGCCGTCGCGATGCGTCGCCACGCTATATGATAGTATTTTACATTATGCCATATTAGTTCCTGTCGTAATCTGTTCTTTTATGCATATTACTTGTACAAAATAATTTCGATGTATCACATCTGCCAGGCGTCCCGTGACGGCTTACAACTTTTTATTATTTATTAAATATCAAGAATCTAAATATCTTTATTCATATACCTATTACCTAGCTCAAAAAGTACAGCGACCATGAGACACATAAATGGCATTACTTATTTTGTATTTTAAATTACGTATTAGTATTATGTATACATATACTAGGTGTTCCCGCGGTTTCACCCGCGTTTATCGTTACTGCGCCGCCCCCGTGGGTCGTAGCGTGATGTTATATAGCCTATAGCCTTCCTCGATAAATAGGCTATCCAACACTAAAAGAATTTTTCAAATCGAACCAGTAGTAATCACGCAGAATAAACCAGGAGAAACATCGTTTGTACTATGTCTGTAATGGGTAATTATTTTGCTGCAATGTTATTTTAAAACTGCTGTATCTCCTAAGATATTCATTGAAATCGAATGATGTAAAGGGCAATTTTGTTTTAAATTAAATACTCGTGATGAATAACGTATTTATTTGGATAAGGATTAATATCATGTTTATAAAAATACCTTCGCAAATAATGCATTATTTTAGAACAAATTTCGTTAGCATAAGAAGGGTTATAGTGAGCCAACCTTAAAAGATAGACATATGCTGTCGGGGACTTTTTTTTAGAACTTTTAAAGGGGAACAATTATGTCATACATGATTTTTGCGAAACTTTAACTGTTTACGCAGCGCACGCAGCGGAAGCTCTCAAAAGGAAAAATACTCTCCGATTTTGAAACATTCTTCATTGGTGCTCCGCTCCTATTGATCTTAGCGTGATGATATATAGCCTATAGCCTTCCTCGATAAATGGGCTATCTTACACTGAAAGAATTTTTCAAATCGGGCCAGTAGTTCCTGAGATTAGCGCGTTCAAACAAACAAACTCTTCAGCTTTATAATATTAGTACCTATAGATTGTTGAACGTCAATATTGCATAGGTATTTTTTTTAGCTGTCGGATCTATCATTTTATTTTTCTGCAAATAAATATCAAAAAATGTTGTTACGTAAATATTATAGATGGCGCTACACCTAGGATCAATTAACACATACTTAATGCTTACAATCTGACATAATTATACGAATGATTTTAGTTAAAACGAAGATCATTTGAAAAAATATTGTAACAATTCTTACGTAGGTATTTAACAAAGTTAAACCAATTTCAAAAAATGAAAATGTTATGCTGTGATTTATGACATTTGAACTACTAATAACCTGGTTATCGACTTATCATATTGATTTGAGCTGATCCGACTAGATGGCGTTGGATTTGATAAAATTATAACCTAATATTCGTTTTATATAATATCTTAATAAGAAACTCTAATAAAACAATTATGATGTGTATTTTTATAAATACTTATATATTATGGATTTGGTGTATACTGTGAGCTTATATTTTTTATTTTGAATAAATAAATATGTAGGTACTTACGTAAATAGATTGTATGTACTCAAGATAAACGTAATGCTTAGAATTACTTAGGCATTAGGTTACTACCCAAAGAGTAAAGTAATATATAGGGTTACTACCTCATTGCTTATTTGCTCAGATTTAATGCAAATTCGTATTTATTATAAATTTATTTGTAAAACTCGTCCTAAAATGATTCTCTTAGTAGGTACTTTAAATGTAATAATAATATTCATTATACACAATGTATCTATGAAAGGTAGACCGTAGAGGTAAGGAAAACTACCTCAGTGTATGAAAAGTGTCCTTCCGCCTTCGAAAAGCGTCAAATTAGAGTGGCGCCACCGTAGCAACAGGATTTTCTTTAATTTGTCGCAGCTGTTTATTAATTTACTTTGGGCTACGTAAATAATTGAGGTTTATACTGCAGTTTTCTCAACTAGGTATTCTATTTACCAGAGACATCGATCATTTGATCGAAGATCAGAGATGTTAATTTGTTTAACGTATCACACTTTACTCCGTGTACAACTTTCTGCTGAATTTATAATTATTATTTGTTCTTGTTACGCCAGCGCTATTTTAGTGGATTTTTGAACTGTAAAACAGCTGTTTACAGCTTGTCAGTTTTTCAACTTGTTTATTAATAATTAGTATACATCAGTAAAATCCATCTCACGAAAGAAGTCCCACGGCAATAAGTGGAACTAATTATGAGATCGACCATATTGTCATCGTTTGTCAATTGTCATGTTGAATGTGGCGCCGCGACTGCGAGACTTCTTTCATGAGACGGACTTTATACATGTTGTACTTTATTCTTTGGTAGTATAATTCAATTCTTAAGTAAAAGATTGCCAGCACTTTACCTTTTTACGTAAATCTACTTATTTTAGCTGTTGTGTCCCGAAGTCCTACAAACTTCAGAACCCGAATCAACGTAACTATTTTATTTCAAATATCTAAATTAGCAAATGACTTTACGTTTGTTGACACATTGTCTGTTTTCACTTTTTACGGTTTACCTATTAAAATGCGAAGTCGGAATGATGCAACTTTGTTTGTCCACTATATAAGTAATTATCTATACTACCTATACTAATATTATAAAGCTGAAGAGTTTGTGTGTTTTTGTTTGAACGCGCTAATCTCAGGAACTACTGGTTCTATTTGAAAAAAATATTGTTTTTGCCTTAAGAAAGGTTAAGGATGTGGCTTCAAGGCAATCGGCATTGTTGGTTTACCATGCATATGTTTGCTCCATAATTCGATATGGTATACTAATTTGGGGCTACTCATCAGAAATGACCAGGGTATTTATAGCCCAGAAGAAATGCATCCGTGCCATTCCGTGCAATATATACTATGCAGTGGTCTGACTCATGTACCTAGGCAAATATTTAAAGCAGAAAGTCTTTTAACTGTGCCTAGTATATACATTTATGAAGTAGCGAAATTTGTTAAATGTAATTTAGAATTGTTCGAAGTTAAAGATAATAAAAATAAGCGTAAAATTAACCATAACTATTTAAAAATGCCCATACCTCGATTAGAGATGTTTAGAGTAAGTTGTGTGTATATGGCACCACTTATTTTTAACGCGATAACTGAAGATATAGTAAAACTATCGTACAATAAATTTTGCCCTGCACTAAAGAAATGGCTGATTGAAGAAAGGTTTTATTCTGTTAACGAATTTAAAAAAAAAATTGCCTCACGATCTTGTCATTTTAGAAATACATTATGTTAAGTAATAAATATTAAAGTGTGTAAATGAAACTTTACTAGAATTCTATAAATTGTACTCATTCAATATTTGCATGCTATTGTAATATGGCGAAATATGTTTTGTGCTCTTTGTTATTTTGTCATCTTTGTATCCACTACATTTTATGCAAATAAATTTATTATTATTATTATTGTTTTAGTGTTGGATAGCCTATTTATCGTGGAAGGCTATAGGCTATAAAAAATCGCGCTACGACCCACGGCGATGGCGCAGTAACGATAAACGCGGGTGAAACCGCGGGAACATCTAGTCTAGTAATATTATAAAGCTGAAGAGTTTGTTTGTTTGTTTGAACGCGCTAATTTCGGGAACTACTGGTTCGATTTGAAATATTATTTTAGTGTTGGATAGCCTATTTATCGAGGAAGGCTATAGGCTATATAACATCACGCTACGACCCACGGGGGCGGCGCAGTAACGATAAACGTGGTTGAAACCGCGGGCACATCGAATAGTAAATAATTAGACGATCTATTATTATATGATTATAGTAAATTACATAATTATGTTCCCATTCCCAACATCGTATTAATTTTACTCTTCATAGATAAGCTAAAATTGATAATCGACTTTTAATCGGTTCATAGTTTCATTTAAGTACTATAGCGCAGATTTATAAAACTCTAGCTTTTGCGCGCGGCGGTACCTACATGAATAAAAAGCAGCCTACGTGCTTCCCCAGGTTTTAAACTATATCTGTACCAAATTTCATCTAAATCGGTTGAGTGGTTTAGCCGTGACAAGGTAACAGACAGAAAGACACAGACAGACAGATAGACAGACAGATTTACTTTCGAATTTATAATATTAGTTAGGATTAGGATTAGGATTAATGTACAAATACAATATCTATTTTTTTTTGTATGGCTGTATGGTAGACGACCTTTTTCGAATCGTGCTGGCAACACCGGATTTAGCCTTTTCATTTTTAATTTAAGTTCAACTCGTTCATGTGGTTTGCGCGCGCGCTACATTAGAATACCGGGTTTTATGAAATTGAATTCTATAGCAAACCGCGAAATTATATTAATTAAAGATTTCGGTGACAAAAGATATCATGCAGACAAACCAGAGCTTAAAATAACATAGGAAAATCGCGCCGCAACTCGTTAAAACGGAATGGCGGTAAAAACGTGGTCGCGCTTTCTTTTGGCTAACTATTGATAACGTCAGTGTTTTTGCCGGAGTCGTCGTAGTTGAGGAACGCGGAGAACGGAGTTATGGGTACCCAAAGGAAAATGCAGTCGAGCTAAGGTCAGTTGCTTTATTTTTATTGCCACGTGGTTGGGAGGCATGCAAACCAATTTTTATGCATTTAATGCATTTGAACGTATTTCGGCCATGAAATGCTATATACAGCTAGGTTGCACGGGAATTATTGCTTGTTCTTATTCTGCCGTGACATTGTTAAGTTACATTTTTATTGCTAAATCAATTACGCTAAGTTCAAGCCTGGGAACAGTGTGGACTCCGTTCACCTTCGCTTTTTGCTGATTTTATGGCTTTGTGTGCCTTACAAATATGGTTTACGAACATTTTTATGGTTATCCTGTGTGTCTTTTGCTTACTTGATGCCAGTGAATGTATAATTAAAACCTATTTGCTTACAATATCTCTACTTTTCTGAGCCGTTCACAGATTACGCGGCAAAACTTTTAAATTGTTTTATCGTAACATTGGTAACTGTCACAGTAACAATTATTGATATAACTTTAGGTTACATACCATTGTGTATTAGTTTTAATTAATATTTCGTCAGTGGCGTCGCGTGGTTGTGAGTCGCCCGGGGCGGAAGAAATTTTTGCCAATACTATAATATACAGACGTTCTAAACATTTATTCGGCAAGAACAGAAATCATTATTATTTATCTGCCATCTGCCCATTGCTCATTGGTTCAAATATTTACAAGATATTTTATTATTATTAGGTATTGTGATATTTTGCTGGCCCCTAAAAGTGCCGCCCCTGCCGCCCCCACTATGCTACGCTACTGTTTCTTGTAGGTTATATATTTGTGTTGCTGTAATAAACATATTTACTTAGTCATTAACTTTTGAATATTAATTCCTTAATGTTAATCTCATGGGGATGTGCACTGGCTTAAAAATACTAGGTGTTATTTATATCGAGATATGGATATCTATCTGTTTGCCTAGATTTATACAAACCCATTCTATAGTTAGTGGGTGACTGAGTAACAGCATCAACTTAGTGACCATCTGCAACTCAATAGGTTAATTGCTTGAGAATTAGTTATTTAGACATTATATGTACCTATTACTTACTGCCACAGGTCTTATACTAAAATGTTAAGCTGTTACAATATGTACTTTTTGTCTCAATTCATTAGTTTTGTTCCATATAGGCTTGTCAATTCCATTTTAAACTGTATCAAAAAGCCTTCAATTTCTTTAAAATTTCTTATGTCTTACTTAATTGCACTGGTCTTGCTTAATTGCACTGTAATGCCTGGACCCATGTCCAACATATGTAAAGTAATAAGGTAGGAGCTACTAGCTCACATTTTGTATTATCTAATTCAAATAGTTACATTACCTAAATTCTAAAATACAAAGAATTTTTGAAAACTACTCTAACTACATGATCCAAACTTTAAAAGGCAAATCATTTTTGAAATTACTCAATTAGAAATAAGATATGAGTGTTTCAAAACTGGTAGTAGGGGCCATTGTCAAATGACAGAAAAAAGATGCACTATACAAACTGACATAACTACTATTAAAACATAGTTGTCCGAGGGAGATACCAAGATATCCCAACTACACACCAGTTGTTTTATTATCATCAACCAATTTTGATACTGTTTGCCCAAAAAGATTATAATAATAATAATAATATTAATAATATTAATATTCTACCACATACACACAACACCATCTAGCCCAAACTAAGCAGAGCTTGTAATATGGGTACTAGACAATTGATAAACATACATATATACCTTTTTTTTTGTAAATACATACATATTATACATAGAAACACCCAGACCAAGACAAACATCCATGTTCATGCACACAAATGTTTGACTTGTGCGGGAATCGAACCCGCGACCTCAGGCGTGTCAGTCGGTTACACTAACCACTACGCCATCGAGGCCAAATTGGGATTAAGAAAATTAGGATTTCTTTTGACTGCTATTTGATTTTGTAGTAAAATAATGTACGAAACAACATTGGCATCTAACATATTCCTAAACTATATTTGAGTAATTCCATCAGCAAACGGGATTGCTTTAGAAACGGGCCGATTTAATTAAGGGTTGAGAGTGTTTGAGGGGGAAGGGGGAGGGAGTGCTGAACCTACCCCAATAACCCCCATCGCGCGCAAATGTCTAGTTCACGAGAAAAAAAATTTAAAGTTGTTCAAACTTAATCTCGAAATTGTGACATTCTATATCCTGTCTTACATAAAATCTGTTGTTTTGGAAGCAACTTACAACTGGGACGTCTCCGGCGCTGCGGGAAGTGCAGCCTCTACGCCATTGCGTAACAAAGCGCAAGCATCCGCACTCGCCTACGCAGCTTCGGCGACCAGCCTCAGCCGCTACGGCTCGTACGGCGCTTGCGCTTTGTTACAGCTGGCGGAGGCTGCCCTCCCTCCGCGCCTCCGGCTTTTTATAACCACTCTAGGGGTAGGGCATAAAGTACTACGGAGAGTCGGGGTATGCTAATTCGATATTGTCTAAAATTTTATGAAATGGCTGTCATGTATGAGTAATTGATTGAGTTGCTGATTCTGGTGCGAAAAAAGTTACGTTTCATTTCACGTAAAAATAATATCTTTTACCAAATTTGGTGAAATAAAATGATCATTTGACAATAAATGTTGTGTTACATATTTAAATAATTAAAAATAGGTTTTTGTATCACATTTTATTAAAGAAAGACGAAACAAATTACGTTGGTGTCATCAAAAAGCCGTTCCATTTAACGTGTTTATAAAAATACCTAAAAAATAAACTACGCGAGTGCGCGGGTTGAGGATGGTTCCGGGGGGGTTCGAAAACCCACCCCCAACATATTTCAACCAGCACCAACCACCGTTTCGATCGGCCCGTTTCTAAAGCCAACCCGTTTGTTTGTTTGTTTGTCAGCCAAGGTAGGTTTATAACTAATTAAACATGAGATGTCTTACTATAATCATAACATAACATTGGCATGCACAATTACACACATAGACGCAGCACGCGGCGCGGGCGGCTGACACCGATTCCAAAAATAACAATAATTTAATTATTCACAAGAATACGCAATTATTTATTAACTTTTTAATGCATTTTAAGTTTTAGAATATCCTTTTATGAAGTCGGTTTTCTTTTTTGTTAAAATTTTGTTTATTAAGTTTTGTAATACGAACAAATTTAGACCATGGTTCTGCAGATAAGCCTGGACTTGATAGTACAGGTTTAAACCAAGGTTTATTTAGTTTTTTGTAATAAGACTGTAATTGTTCGAATTGAAAAAATATTTTATTGTTGGATAGCCTATTTATCAAGGAAGGCTATAGGCTATATAACATCACGCTACGACGAGTATGATGAGGAGTATGACATTTGGTACAGTTAAAGTTTATATGGAGAAGGAGGGGCGAATCCTAATATTTATATAAAATATGCATTAGAAATACGTTAAATTAATGAAAAAACACTACACGCACACAACCATGCATTTGACACACGCAGTCGTACTATTCTTCGTAACTATGGTTATTGGTTACCTATATCAAAATAGCTGTGCCCGCGGTTTCACCCGCGTTTATCGTTACTGCGCCGCCCCCGTGGGTCGTAGCGTGATGTTATATAACGTATAGCCTTCCTCGATAAATAGGCTATCCAACACTAAAAGAATTTTTCAAATCGAGCCAGTAGTAATCACGCAGAATAAACCATGAGAAACATCGTTTGTACTATGTCTGTAATGGGTAATTGTTTTGCGGCAATGTTATTTTAAAACTGCGATATCTCCTAAGATATTCATTGAAATAGAATGATGTAAAGGGCAATTTTGTTTTAAATTAAATACTTGTGATGAATAACGTATTTATTTGGATAAGGATTAATATCATGTTTATAATAATACCTTCGCAAATAATGCATTATTTTAGAACAAATTTGGTTAGCATAAAAAAGGTTATAGTGAGCCAACCTTAAAAGATAGACATATGCTGTCGCGGACTTTTTTTAGAACTTTTAAAGGGGAACAATTCTGTCATACATGATTTTTGCGAAACTTTAACTGTTTACGCAGCGCACGCAGCGGAAGCTCTCAAAAGGAAAAAATACCCTCCGATTTTGAAACATTCTTCATTGGTGCTCCGCTCCTATTGATCTTAGCGTGATGATATATAGCCTATAGCCTTCCTCGATAAATGGGCTATCTAACACTGAAAGAATTTTTCAAATCGGGCCAGTAGTTCCTGAGATTAGCGCGTTCAAGCAAACAAACAAACATACAAATAAACAAACATACAAACAAACAAACAAACAAACTCTTCAGCTTTATAATATTAGTATAGATAAGGGAAACGCGAGCGGATGCTAATAACTACTATTATGAAAATAGGGCATTGTGTATGTTTGCTTTTCATTGCTATGTATTTGACTTGCGATTTAAATTGAGTTATTGTCAGTCAGGTACAAAGACGTAACTCAAACGAATCTCATTATTTATAGAAACACAAGAATGCAATTCAGTAATCTTAAAATAAACTAAAATCTTACTTTTATCGAATTAGTAGAGATGGTTCTTAAAATATCAGTATACTAGATGTTCCCGCGGTTTCACCCGCGTTTATCGTTACTGCACCGCCCCCGTGGGTCGTAGCGTGATGTTATATAGCCTATAGCCTTCCTCGATAAATAGGCTATCCAACACTAAAAGAATTTTTCAAATCGAACCAGTAGTAATCACGCAGAATAAACCAGGAGAAACATCGTTTGTACTATGTCTGTAATGGGTAATTATTTTGCTGCAATGTTATTTCAAAACTGCGATATCTCCTAAGATATTCATTGAAATCGAATGATGTAAAGGGCAATTTTGTTTTAAATTAAATACTTGTGATGAATAACGTATTTATTTGGATAAGGATTAATATCATGTTTATAATAATACCTTCGCAAATAATGCATTATTTTAGAACAAATTTCGTTAGCATAAAAATGGTTATAGTGAGCCAACCTTAAAAGATAGACATATGCTGTCGCGTACTTTTTTTAAGAACTTTTAAAGGGGAACAATTCTGTCATACATGATTTTTGCGAAACTTTAACTGTTTACGCAGCGCACGCAGCGGAAGCTCTCAAAAGGAAAAAATACCCTCCGATTTTGAAACATTCTTCATTGGTGCTCAGCTCCTATTGATCTTAGCGTGATGATATATAGCCTATAGCCTTCCTCGATAAATGGGCTATCTAACACTGAAAGAATTTTTCAAATCGGACCGGTAGTTCCTGAGATTAGCGCGTTCAAGCAAACAAACAAACAAACAAACTCTTCAGCTTTATAATATTAGTATAGTTTCTGGAGAACTTGGATAACAGTCTTTGTAGCTCTATTTTGGCTATAATCAAACTCAGAAATTCAGAATTAATAAACCGAGCGCAATTCCAGATTCAGTATTACTAATGATAATTCTATGACAGAATAACCAATAACACTGCACGGTGAAATACATACCGCGCCACCCAAGCAATGGGTAGCAAATATTTATTTCTCTTAGGTTTGAAACTTACCAAAATGTGATTGTTACATATGTATTACATTTTGTTAAATTTCAAACCTAAGAGAAACTATATAATACTAAATTTCTAGTCTCAGTAAATTCAAATTTGGTAACTTTATTAGTGTCGGTAGTATAATATTGATACATATACACTGTATAGTCGACCATATATTTGCTTTACCACTTTTAACAAAAATTTCCATCAGAATTAAAATTCAATAAGACTCATTATTAATGTTCATATGTGATATTGACGTAATTGGTTGACCGTAATCCAATCAATGCTTAGATTAAAAGTGCAATCTATTTTAACCTTTCTTATCAAACCAATAAATAATAATTTCTACTAACACTATACAAATGTCATTATATTGCACTGTGGAGTTTGTATGTGAAAAACCACAAAAATTATAAAAAGTTAAACTCAACTTGTTACTTGTGACATTACTAACTTGTCATATCAGAAAAACTGAAAATATCATGTAATTTAAATATTGTCGAAAGGGCAGAAATTATTACATTATACAGAGCAGGATACAACATAAGTCAAATTTCCAGATATTTGAATATATCACGCTACTGTACGGTTCTGGATTAATTGAGAAGGTGAAGAGGGCAGTCTCCAAAGTTACAGGCGTAGTGGTCGACGGCCTAAAGTAACGACAGCGCAAAGGGAAGAAATAAGACGTGTATTAAATGGTTTACATCAACATCTCATTTTTCCGAAGAATTCGACGTGAGCACTGAGACTGTTAGTCTGTTCGTAGTCGCCATCTGCGTAGCATGGGGTTGCACTATAAACGATACGCTATTGATAATACAAGATATGGTGAAAATCATTACCGGACATCGCCGAACTTCACTTCCAAGACAACTGCCGGTTACACAATGCTGCTGTTACTCGCCAGTGGTTTCGTCAACACCAATGCTTTCGCCTGATACCATGGCCTTCAAAATCTCCAGACTTAAACCCGATCGAAAATGTTTGGGGACTTATGGTGCAAAAATGGACACATCGCGATGAGAGAAGTAAAGAAGCAATTGAAAGTAATTGCAGAGAGATTTGGGAGGCTACGCGGGGTATGTACCCCGCGTAGCCTCCCAAATTTGTGAGCGATATTTGTGAGCGACTTGTGGGATCAATGAGAAGCCGATTGTTGGCAGTAATTAAATCAAATAGCGAAAATGCAAGTTACTAATTGACGTATTATTAAACGTGATAACTTATTATATATTATTTATCAAATTTTATGTTAATATCTGCTAAGTGGATTTTTTAATTTATTTATTTTAATTTCATAAATATAGTTTGTTAATAAATTGTTATAAAATTTTTATTCATCGTCCTTTTTTTGCACACCACCTATTTATAACTAGCTGTACCTACTCCGCTCTCATGGATTATAGCGTTGTGTTATGTATCGATAAATGGACTAGCCAAAAAAGGTAGTAGAGCTTATTAGGTATGAAGCTCCTAGGCAGCTTGACCATTTCCGACATTTTCACCAATTATCGTGAATAATTATGTTTATTGGTGAAAATCGCATTCAAATCAATTCGTAGTTTTGGAGTTTATCGTGAAAAAAGACAGACAAACAGATGCCGCGCAGGACTTTGTTTTATAATATGTAGTGAAGTAGTGATAGACTTTATTTTAATTGATAAATAGTTCTACGTCTCTGACTTCGCGCATTGATGACAACTGTCACTGTTCTGATGTCATTTGCAAGCAGAAATAGACATTATTGTTTTGTGATATGCAAACGACATTTATTCCAAGGGTGGTAAAGCAATTTTATTGTCAACTATAGTTATCGGTTGGCGCACTACTTTCGTAATTCCTGAACGTTATAATTATAATTTCTTGATAGAAAGGAGATACACTAAAATCAAGAATGCTGCAACCAAACATACTTTCAGGTACACGAGTATGTATATACATATATGATATACACTAAATAATAGCTTAACTCAGAAAGAAGCAGGAAGAGTTGCAGCAGCGGCACGAACAGAGCTCAAAATAGGCGGAGTCTGAGCTGATAGAACTAGTGCATAAGGAGCTCAGCGAGTTCCGGTCGAAGCGTTCCGTCATGGAGGGTCGAATGCTGCTTCCTCCTCTAGCGGTGGCAAGATAAACAAGGAGAGTGCTTTCCCCTCCTCTGCCTCTCCCACCGCCTATGCCAGACTCCAAGGAACTCCTCCGCCTCCGCAGAGGGGCAAACATCCATGCATTTCCACAAGTAAAAAAAAATTAAGTCCTGACATTTTTAAGTCCCACCAATCAACAGTGAACTTGCTGCAATTTAATTTACTCAAATATTTTACTCGTGGCAGGCAATAAAGAGATTGGTAAAAAATTATTAGAATCACTTTTATAATATTTTATAAAGTTAGAAAAGACAATATGTTTTGAAGCACTTATTATAATGGAGCTGCTACATGAGTAGGTACTATTATATACACCTCACAAGAAAGTCAAAGTTAAAGTCAAAAATCTTTATTTCCATAAAAATGTATAAACAATTCTTGGACACGTCAATGTACTTACTGATATATTAATTAAAATATAACAATAGAAATAAATAAAAGGAAATAAAAATTTAGCACTGAAAAAAGCCTGTTCGAGTAGTAGGGCTTACATGAGAAGAAGCAGGCAAGAAACTCATGGCCACTCTTTTCAATCGTCAAATGTTTATTAACAATACAATTCAATTTTATATTCTTGTTCTTATATGAGCTGCTGTATGTAATTGGTACTATCGTTTATTTAAATACTATTCAAAAAATAAAGGTTTAGTAAATCTAAGATACATATTAAGTAAAAAATAAAATATACGTCACAGCAACTCATATTTACAATTATTATTAACGTAATGATATAATTAGAAATAGCGTGTGAGTGAAAGCAACTCAATCTCGAGCATTTATATCTTCTATATGAATATATAGAAGATATAAATGCTCGAGATTGAGTATAATATAATTTTAATAATAATGTAAAAGCGCACACATTGACCTAATAGACTTATTAATTTTTTGAAGCCGGGAGGCCGCGACTAATGATCTGTTTTTATTTCTTGTATTGATATTATGAATGGCGCATTTCTTATAGTATAAGTCAATGTTCTTATACACGTAAATTAAATTTGCATATAATATGTATTGGCTGGCTACTGTTAATATATTTATATCTTAATGTATCTCTTGTTTTCATATTGTAAATTGCTCGAATAGCCCTCTTCTGCAGTACGAAGATGGTTTGAATGTCGGCAGCACTCCCCCACAAGCTCACAATAGAGTTCCATACGACATTACACTGTGAAAGCTACGCGTATGTAGCTATGATAAACAAGCTTAGCAGTATCTATGTCAGTAAGATGGCGAATTTTTCTGACTGCATACGCTGCAGAACTGAGCCTATTCGACAATTTACTAATTTGTGGGCACTGCAGCTTTGAATCTAGTGTAATCCCTAGAAATTGGATGATATCGACAGGGTCCAGCACGTCCGCGTCGTTCTTAATTTTTATAGATGTTTTTACTTGCTTGACATTTGGGGTTAAAAATCGGATACATTTGGTCTATCCCCCATTCAAAAGTAGACTGTTAACATCAAACCAGTGAACCACTTTAGAGATAGCAATGCTTACATCGTCCAGAATGGTTTCTTGGCGTTTTAAATTATTCTATTGTCAATATAAATAATAAAGCACAATTACATTAAACTTAAATTACATCTATACTTATTCTAATTAATTTACATTATAAACAGACGTAGTTATATATACAACAGTACGTAATTATTTTACAGAGTTTATAATTAGGAATGGACCGAGTGTGCTTTGTTTAGCTTTAAAGTCATTACAGAGTACCTACGTTAGTAGGCATCATTTTATGTATTGGTACAGCCAGTGCCATTTCTCGGAACTGTGGCAAGACTCGACAGTTCCTTCTAATAATTTAATTTATTACAGCGTCATCTAATGACGTCTTACTGAACTACGTACGCTTGTCAGTACGCGAAGAGTAGAGAGAGCGCTAGAACTTTCTCGAATCTTCGTACTGTCACATACCAGGTATGGCGCTTCTAGAAAATTTCAAAAACGCTTAAATCGCGTGTATGATACGGAGCACGGGCACTGCTAAGGCAGTTTTACAATCGTAAGCGGTCGGGTATTCATCGGAGCGAACGGAAGTGAAAATATCAGAGTTTAAGGCAGTTACAGTGTAAAGTGTTTAAGTAGTGTGTGTCGTGTTTTAATTTAATTGTGTGTTAGAATAAAACGTGTTGTAGTTGGTAATATTGCTTAAACTCTTATCCCTCGAACCCAACACGTAACAGTATTACTAACTGTTACCCGCGACCTCGCCCGCGTGGAATTTGTAATTTTTGCGGAACCTAATTTTTCTAAAATAAAAGTAGCCCAAGTTATTCCTTATAACATCAGCTTAGCCAGAACAAACCAACAGACAAAAAATTTATTATTTGATATAAGTTCCGTATACACTGTTATTTTGACATTATAGACACTTGAATTTTTTGTATCGTATTGAATTATGATAGGCGCTAAATTTATGATTTCATTTGTATGGAACAAATGTAGTCATAAATTAGGCGCCTAATAAAGCGCCATCTGCGAGTGTCTCTCGAACTAATATTGTAAATCTTATTTTTTAATTAATTATCTAGTTCCTTAGAGACTTGCATCTGTTTACAGTGGAATTCAGTTTCATGAAGGTGTGAAAAGATAAAAAGAAAATTACAGCCTCCAAAGCTGTAAGAAAAGGAAAAAAATGACCACAAAGTCGCTTTGTTTCTTTCTATAAATTATATAAATAGTATTATTTCAACCTGCTTGCTTAAATTTCTTCACGTTGAATGTCAAAGTGAAGAAATTCAAGCAAGCGCGGGTAAACGGCGGGAGTAACTATGACTCTCTTAAGGTAGCCAAATGCCTCGTCATCTAATTAGTGACGCGCATGAATGGATTAACGAGATTCTCACTGTTGTTCGACTGACTATGCATCCGACTGTTGTAGCGGACGGATGTGTTTGTGCGCGCTCTCGCCTTAAATTAAATTTTGCGGAAAGTAATTAGTCTTCGTAAAGTTTAATACACGAGCGGGTTGTGTGGATTGCGAGCTAGCTGTGGAAGTGTGGAATAGTTTTTCCGAGTACATTTTCGCGAGTTTTGTGTGTTTTTCACATTGCGTGGTGGCAAGCACGTGGTTGGATTGATTCACGGAGCGAAAACTAGTGTGTGGCGATGCATATTTGGGCTTTTAAAGCTAAAATATTGCGAACGGCCCGCTAGTAAGCAGGTACATAAGGCTTCAGCTCTTCTGAAACGGCTGAAACGGTTGGCACGTGCGACATAACCTCAATTTTGAGGTTAGAAACACGCGGTCGGCCGCGCCGCCGTCTGGGGTGCTGGGGTTTTAGCGTGACTTTTAATTATATTATTTTAGTTTTTTGTAACAATAAATAAGTGTTAGATTGATCGATTAATTAACACAGGCTACCTAATTAGATCAGAACCAAACACACTTGGAAGCGCTTGACGTTTGACGTTGACAGCTGTCAACGTCATCTGTCAGTGTTGTCTGACATTAGCGGTTGGGTGTGTCAGATGTCAGTGTTAACTGTCAGGGGGCACGTTTAGTTGCTTCTGTTGGATGACATAGGTGTTGCCAGTGTTGACACTTAAAAGGGTTCAACAAAAAGGTAGACTTGGTGGATTGGTCGATCGGTTTAGTTGCTGATTTTGATAAAGATAAAGATAAAGATAAAAGATAAAGATAAAGATTTATTTATTGCATAACTGTGTACATTGACTGATCGTATTAATAAAACATATGTTTTAGGACCCAACAGTTTGTCCATATCGGACATGCAACATATAGGGATATAATGCAACAAAACTTAACACTACATATTATAAATACTTTTATATAATTACTATTTCTTTTCAAAAAACTCTTGGAGATTATAAAATACATTTTCAATTAACCACTTTTTCAACTTAGTTTTAAATACATTTCCATTTAATTCCTTTATAGCTATTGGTAATTTGTTGAAGACACGAATAGCGGTGACATAAGTGCTCTTATAAAACATCATATTGTTTATTGTGGGAAGATTTATATTGTACTTATATCTACTACGGATATTGCTCCTTGAAACAGATTTAAAATTAAAATATTGCATATTATTTTTCACGAATAGGCTTAATTCTAATATGTAGATACTAGTTAATGTAAGGTAACCCTCAGTTTTAAAAATATTTCGTAAAGACTCTGTACTATGCATGTTATATATTGTTCTAATACACCTTTTCTGGAGAATAAATGTGGATTGAATGTTTGTCGAGTTCCCCCAGTAGATAATACCATAGAGAAGTAAGGGATAAACATTTCCAAAGTATGCATTTCTGGTTACATTTGTATTTGTTGTTTCAGACAGGATCGATAATGCATAGCAGGCGCTGGAAATTTTTTTGTTTAATTTTTCGATGTGCGCCTTCCAGTTTAAATGTTGATCAATAACAACACCTAGAAAATTTATTTCCTGAACTTCTTCAATTTTGGTATTACAAACAGTTATGTTGAATTGTATAGGTCTACTCTTGTAATTTCGGAATTGCATTAATTTTGTTTTTGATAAGTTAACTTTTAAATTTAACGATTTAAGCCAGTCAGTTACAGTTACTAAAGTATTGTTTATTTCATTTTGAAGATCATTTGGATCGTTATTAGAGATAAAAATTGTCGCATCGTCGGCATACATAACGCATAGATGGTTAATTATATTTGGTAGCTCATTTATATAAACGAGGAATAAGAGGGGTCCCAGTATACTGCCCTGAGGCACACCAAGTTTCACCCATTCAAAATCTGATGTAATAACTTCCATTGTTTTCGAATTTTCATTAAATATTTCGATGGTAGTTGCTTGTAGTCTATTATTTAAATAATTTTGTATTAATTTTAGGGCTATACCTCTTATTCCAATGCATTCTAGTTGATTTAATAGAATATCGTATTTGACACAATCAAAATCTTTAGTCATATCGATGAAAAGCGCAACAGATGGTTTTTTATTGTTAACTTTATCCCAAATCGTATCAAATAATTTGTATATTGCCAAAGATGTAGTTTTTTTCTTTTGAAATCCGAACTGATTTATGTTTAATATATTGTTTGCTTCAAAAAAATTTGTGAGCCTTGTATAAATTACTTTTTCAAAGAGTTTTGAGATGCTTGGTAACAATGCAATCGGCCTATAGTTATTTACGTCATGAGGTGATCCTTTTTTAAATAGTGGCTTGATGAGGGCTTTTTTAAGGCTATTTGGAAATTCACCAGTTTCTAACATAAGGTTGATTATATATACTAGAGGATCAACAATAAAAGGAATGCTAAGTTTAATTAATTTAATTGGTATATGATCATGCCCGAAGCTAGTTTTATTTTTTAAACTTTTTACTATATTTAATACTTCGCATTTATCGATTGGGTATAGGAAGATACTATTTGGCCTATTTGTTTGATCAAGTTTATGTTGAATGGCATTGTTTGTACTATGGTTTTGGTTAATGTAGAAATTATTAAAAGTTCTTACTAATTTTGATGGTGATTTTATTACTTTATCGTTAAAAGTGATGTAGTCCAAAGTAGGCTTGATTACATTTGTTGTTTGTGTTTGTTTTTTAATTAGCGCCCACATAGCTTTTGTTTTGTTGTCACTTTGAGAGATGAATTTTACGTTAGAAAGCCTCTTCGACTCTTTTACTACCCGTTTTAAGATTTTACAGCAACGGGAATATTTTGTTTTATATGCCAGACAATTGTGATTTTTTGACTCAAGATACATTTTCCGTTTATTTTTACTTGATACTAAAATGCCCTTGGTTTTCCACGAATTGTCTTTTTTATGGTAAATTTTAACTTTTTGGAATGGTATGCAAAGAGTAAAGATTAAATTAAATAAACCAAAAAATGCCTCATATGCTTTGTTTACATCATTATATTGATATACATCATGGAAATTTATTTTTGAGATGTATTTTATAAAAATATCTGTGTAATAGTCAATGTTACGTCGCATTTTATACCAGTACTTTTGTCTAAAGCTTATACTACACGGAATTTTTATGACCTGTGTAGTATGATCTGATATGCCTAAGTCCCATACTTCAGCTTTGTATTTATGATGGGTTGTGATTATATTATCTATACATGTAGCGGAATGACCAGTTATTCTAGTGGGTTTATTTAAGGTTAAGTGCAAATTGAATGTTTTTAAAGTGTTTTTAAATAATTTACTCTGCTTAGTACATACAAGCGTATCTATATTAAAGTCGCCTAATATAAATATTTTCTTATTGGCAGCCCTTAATCTGATTGTTAGTTTATATAACAAAAATTCTAACTTTTCTAAAAATAGGTTAATGTTACCATTAGGTGTTCTATACAGACACAATATAAACCAGTTTGTTTCTGGAATTAGTATACCACAACATTCAAAGTGAATTTCGACTGATAATTCAGAGACCCATTCTATTTTTTTATATGTTAAAGAGTTTCTTATATAGATAGAGACTCCACCACGAGACTTATTTTTTCTGGAAAAATATGATGCTATTCTATAATTTGGTAATTGTAGTATTTCAGCATTTTTGTCTTTGAGAAAGGTTTCACTCAGACAGAGAACATCTACATAACTTGATTCTAATAACAATTCTAGATCACTCATTTTTGATCGCATACCTTGAATATTATTATGTAGAATGGTGAATGTATTATTAGTTTCGAAATAAATTATCTGTTTGAGTTTCTGCTGATATTAAAGTAGGTGTCATTAAATAGTCTGTTTGAGTGCTAACTGACACATTGTTTTTAGTTTTAGATTTGTTAGACTCCATGTACTGAATATAAGTATATTTATAGTTTAGGTGCAATATGTTTCTTAATATCAACCTGCATAGTATTACATAAAAAGATGTATTAGTCACATTATAATCAATGTAAACAAGTATGGTATGATTAAATTGTGCACAGATATAGTTATACAATTCTTGTAACTTAGTAACACTTAAATATTTACCTCTGTTTGTGTCACACAGTAGAACATTTGTGTGTGACAGTTTATCTAAGTAATAATATAATATAGATTGTAATCTTAAAGGGTTCCTATCATTATTGCCACACATAATAACAACATAATCTAATTTATTAAAATCTTTACATAACTCTAGAGATGATTCAAGGAGTTTGTCTGTTGAGGCCCCTGGTTTGGATAGAGATGACACAAAGAAATTTGATCCAATCAGATTTTGCAATATTTTTCTCATTGGTGTACGAATATCTGAGAGTAACAGAATTTTGTTGCTTTTGTCATGTCTTGAATCTATGGTGCATTCAGTCTGGAGAGGCAATTCTTCATTTTTCTGTGCTAAGGTATCATCTATTGTAGACATAGGAGGTGTGCATGGCAAGTCCTGTGATTGTTCCATGTACAGCGGATTTTTTAAGGTATTTTCTTGGCTTATGTTCAATTCGTTGTAACTTTCATTTGGAGAAATTTGAATTTTTGTAGAACTTGACTTTTGTTTGATGGATTTAAGTTTTTTTGAGGACTTTGTATTGCATGAACTTGTACATAGTAATGTCAGTCTTTCTATTTTGGTTTTTTGACAATTAATTATATCTTGAAGGGAGTGATTTTCTGAATTTAAATTATCCACCTCATTTTGTGTCTTTTCTAATTCTAATCTTAGTGACATAATTTCTTTTCTTAATTCTTCTACTTCATTACTTAATAAAGCCTTAGACAAATCAGGTAAGCTCTGTGCAATGTCTGAGAGATAAAGGCTTGAAGAGGAACTGAAAGAACTTTCAATGCAGCTGTTTATACTGCCCACACCCTTACTCACCTTACGCCTTTGTGTAACATTTTTGTACCAATTTGGTGTAAACCTTAAGTAAAATGGCAAGCGATGATGATGGCGATGACAAACTTCGGAGGGTGTTAGCCGAGGAGTTGTTCCGCAAAGAGGAGCTGAGGGTGTTGGAGGAACTGCGTGAGGGGGTTGGCTTTGCGCCCCGCAAGTCTCTGGCGCGCACGCTTTCGCAGTGCTTCAGCACCCCGGCGCCTGCATGTAGCAGACCGTCGACGCCCCCGATAGTGGGAACCATAGGTACGCCGAGTCAAGGCACATCAAAGCGGCCGCTGACCTCGCTAGTGGAGGCGCAGGCTCAGTCCAGGAGGAAGATCGGTCGCATCGAGGAAGTGCCACCCGTGGCAGGCCTAATAACCGCGGCGCCCACACCGACAACAGCTGCAGCAGTAGTGCCAGAACAGAGCACTGAAGGCGACGTGATGCTGGCGGACAAGTCCGTTGAGGGCCTTACGGGGCTTGCAACGGCCGCGACCAAAGGCATCATGGATGCAGTACGAGCAAAGCAGTCGCGGCTCAACAAGGATGAAGTGGCGACCATCGGGGCATACACGGAGCGGCTAGGCGCCGTAATTGCGCATATGGCGCTGCGCCTGGCGGCCGCGGAGGCAAGAGCAGCGGTGAACGTAGCACAACCGGCAACTAATGCGGTGTGTACAGAGGTGCCGCAGACCTACGCGCAAAGGCTCAAGCTACCAAAGCGTCGTGAGCCCGTAGAAATAAGCGCGAATGCGGACGGCCCTGTGCTGGCATTCTACCCAGCCGAGAGTGCTACCGCCACCATCAAAACCGCGGACGACACAAAGGCTGAACTTAAAAAGGCGATTGACCCAAGCAAACTATGGGTCCAAGTAAACAAAGTGAAGAAGGTCGGCAATGCAGGGGTGGCTGTACAGACCACAACAGCAGCAGCAGCAACACGACTGAAGGAGGCGACGCCCGCTACCCTTAGGGTGGCGGAGCCAAAAAAGCGCCAACCGTTGGTCTGTTTCAATACTATAGACGGTGACCCAAGTTACGCCGAGGTGCTGCAGGCTCTCCACGAGCAGAACTTTAAGGAGGACCCCAAGTGGACGTATGAAAAGCTCAGCAAAGAAGCAAATGGCGCCTTCAAGAAGTCCAGAGCATGCGGAAATGCGACCGCAGTTGTATTCGCGTGCTCTGCGGCGCTCAGAGAGACGCTTCTCAACAAAGGGCGAGTATTTATTGGATGGCAGGCGGTAGAGGTCACCGATTATATTGACGTTACCTGCTGCAGGAAATGTCAGCAATACGGCCACCCTGAGAGGCATTGTAGGGCGACTGAAATTACCTGTGGGCACTGCGGTGCGACCGGGCATAAGGCGGACGATTGCAAATCGGCGACAACCTGTTGTGCGACGTGCAAACGTTTTGGAAAACCAGGCGCCGACAAACAAGACGGTCTCACGCGAGTGCCCGGCGCGTTCATATGCCGAGAAAAGGAGTATTGAGATGACTCAATATGGATAGGACCACAAAACTATGCGTAGGGCAGCTGAATCTACAAGGATCAGAAGCGGCAACATTGGAGTTACCCATAATAGGCAGAACGCTGGGGTTAGATCTCGTACTTGTTCAGGAGCAATATGGTTATACCAGGATGCTACAGTGCGGATCTAACTCTAAGGCAGGCATTATGGTGCTGAATACAGGACTCAGTGTTGCGTTCTTAGACCACCTTAGCAATGATCACTGTGCGGTCGCACACATTAGTTACCAGTCTGTAGATATGTACGTGATATCACTGTACATCTCGAACATCTTACGTACGTACTCGACCAGATGACAGGACATCGACTTCTGGTGAGGATGGATAGCAACGCTCATTCTCCGCTGTGGCACTGCAAACACCGTCAGTGTGTGGGCAGAGGAGCAGATACAGAATATAGGAAAACGCAGATGGAGAATTTTATTCTCGGACGCGGACTTATCGTACATAATGCTGAGCACCAACCGCCTACATTTCATGGACCGACCGGTTATTCGAACGTCGATATTACATTGTCGAATCGAGGAGTAACAGTGTCACAGTGGAAGGTAACGAAGGAGCTAGCATCAGTGACCACCAGTTCGTGGTCAGCAGCCTCGGAACGTTTGCCAGGGAATGCCAAAGAACACCGGAAACTCGTTACCGTGAGCGTGGAGTCAACTGGGCGCGATTCCGGGGTGAGCTGCACTACAGGATGGGTAGACTCAAAACCAGGAAATCTGCTGCCAAGATCTGTGAGCAGTATACAGACATCCTCGCTCGCACTGCACAGGACTGTTTGGGACACAGAAAGAAAGCGGACAACTGCGGATTCGAATGGTGAACACCCGAACTAGACGCACTACGTCATGTTGTAGGGAAGGCGCCTTCAAGAAGTGGCGCGCCGTGCTTGGCAACATTCACGAAAAGTAGGAAGTACCCAGGAGTCGGAGCTGCACGATGCCTTGCGATCAGCAAGGCTCCGATATAAAGCAGCGATGAGACAAACGGAGATCGAATACTTTCGTCGAATAGCGGAGTCAGGAAACGAGGACCCGTGGGGTTTGGCGTATAGAACTGCCTCTGGCAGAATACGTCCGCCCTCTAACGTGATGCACGGAGTACGACTCATTGAACACGGCCACACAACTACTGCGGAAGAGACGATGACAGGCTTACTGAAAGAGCTATGCCCCGATGATGAACCGAACCAGGACTCGCCGTATCACCGGACCATTAGGTTCACGGCGGCCTGCGCACCGACGGGCGTAGATTCGGAGCCGCCTAGTCGCGCGACACTCGACCGAATTGTTAGGGATTTGCCCAATACAGCGCCAGGCTTGGATGGACTCACAGCGCGGATCATCAAGCACGCGTAGAGAGCTAGTGGGGCAGAAATGCTTCACATGTACTGCGCGTGCTTGAGCGAAGGAGTTTTCCCGGACATCTGGAAAATTGGTAAGTTGGTAGTTCTGCCAAAAGGCAACGACCGCCCGAAGGCGTATAGACCGGTTACTTTGCTGCCCATTCTGGGTAAGATACTGGAACGCCTAGTGATAGCATGCACTCCCTGTTTACACAGAAACATCTCGCCTACGCAGCATGGTTTTACCCACACGTAAAACGGTCACGGCACAAACGCTGTGCTGGACCAGGTTTCGAGTACCTCGGCGAACTATTGCCAGCTGATACTGTTGGACATCTCCGGGGCGTTCGACAACGCCTGGTGGCCCATGGTGCTGACTAAGGCCAAACAGGGGGGAATCCCACCTAATAAATATCTATAGGATATTGGTGAGCTACTTCTCTGGGCGGCTGGTTGGGTTATTCGTGGGGGACCAGGTGGTGTGGAAGCGCTCTACTATGGGATGCCCTCAAGGCTCTGTGTTAGGACCAACGTTGTGGAACATCCTGCTCGACGATATTCTCAGGCTGCCGGCGCCCGTGGGAGTAAGCATGGTGGCTTATGCAGATGACGTCACGATCGTGATTGAGGCGGCGAATCGGGCGGCGATTGAGCGTAATGCCCAGTCGGTGCTCGGGGCGGTGTCTGAGTGGGGGACTCGGAACCGTCTGTCTTTCTCCGCTTCAAAGTCGCAGACCTTGACAATGAAGGGTAAGTTTAAACGTCCCCCTGTGATACGCATGAACGGTGTCTCAATCGCGAACGTGACACACACTAGGTTGTTGGGGTTGGTGATTGACGATGCGAGCTCCTACGCGCCGCATGCAAGTTTTACCGGCACAAAAGCTGTGAACTGCTTCGGGAAGGTGTCGAAAGTATCGGCATCGACCTGGGGTATTAGATACCACGCCCTTAGAGTCCTGTTTGCAGGGACCTATGTGGCAACGCTGACATACGCTGCGGCCGTATGGTGGCGACGCTCGTCAACATATCACGTGCGCAGTATTCTGCTAAGAACTCAACGCCCGGCCCTGGTGCTGCTGACCAAGGCTTATAGATCGGTAAGTACCGCAGCGTTACCTGTGCTAGCGGCCGTATTGCCAGCCGATCTCGAAGTTACCCGCGCAGGACGAATCGCGCAGGAGTGTTCCGGTTTGGTGGGCAGGGAGCGTACTGCTCTTAAGAAGGCAATTGTGGCGGAGGTCGTTGCTCAGTGGCAGAAGCGGTGGTGCTCCAGCACTGATGGTAGGGAGCTATTTAGCTTCTTTCCAGATGTGGCGGATCGGGTGTCGTACGACTGGGTCGAGCCGAACTACGTTTTGTCGCAGATTTTAACGGGACACGGCAATTTTAGACATCGTCTACACGCGATGAAACTACAAGACATTGCGGAATGCTATTGTGGATATACAGCGGAGACGTGGGACCACATTCTGTGGGACTGCGAGCTGTACCAGTGCGAGCGAGACGACATGCTCAACGATTGGCAACGAACGGAGTCAGGCCCGGTGTATTACAGCGAACTGGTATCTAGTGCGGAAGGTTTCAGGCGATTGCGTGCATTCGCGCACAAGTGGCACAGAAAAAGGAAGGAACTGGAAACCTAGAGAGGATCTGCTCGGATGCGTAGTCAACGTGGTGTGGTGTCACTTCCCAGAAGGGAGAGAGGTGAAGAACAGAAAGGATAGGATATAGGAATTGTAGGAGTCAAGAAAACGCACCTGGGAAAGAGCAGACGCAAGTACCAGGTGTGTCTCCAAGATTCGGTCCGTATGCCCAAAGGGCGGGTAGGACCATGAGGTGGAGGTGGGTTATGTCGTTCGACTGCCGTAGCGGACGAACGTAAAAGTGTGCGCTCTTGTGGAATTTTATTCTACTTATTTGAAATCGTGGGATTTCTTTAAGTTATATACACGAACGGGTGCATATTATTATAGTGTGTATTGAGTTATTATTTGGTGAAGTTTTAGTGACTGTAAGTTTGGTTTTTCGGAGTTTTTCATAGCGCGTGGTGGCAAGCACGTGGTGTGTGCCGACGCAACTGGCCAGAAAAGGTGTGTGGCAAAGCATCTCCGGGGCTTGTGAGCCTGGAGACTGTTAGGTACCATCGCAAAAAAGGTAAGTAAGGCTTCAGTGGTCCTGAAACAGTGGTTTCTGTAGTGGCACGTGTTGATATAACCTCAATTTGAGGTTAGAGACACGTGGTCGACTGCGTCGCTGGGCCGGGCTGCGGTTGCCTTCTTATTATTATATAAACTTTAATACTTTTGTGGAAATAGGACAATTATAATATATAAAGAAACTAATTAAGTGTTAAATTGTGGAATTAGAAATAGTGTCGTCTGACGGCTGACGGTCGAAGTTTGACAGTTGACGTTCGAAAGTTGAGGCCTGACAGTTGACTTTAGCTGTAGTTTCGTGACAGACGTCTTGAACTTGACAGCTGTCATAGGTAGTTGATAGTTCGACGTTGGTGTTGCCAGTAAGGGAACAACAACAAACTACCATGTGTGACGATGAGGATGAAATGAATGAGGAGGAGGCTCTCCTCATTAGAGTGAAAAGCGAGGAGCTGAGGTTACTCGAGGAACAAGTCGGATCTGCAATAAAGCCGGCGATCGATGGAGGTGACGCCTCCAAGTGGCTTGAGTAGAATGCCGGCAAAGGCGGGCTCCAAAAGACCACTGACGTCACCTCAGGAAACGCAGGATGCGGTTCGAAGGCGGATCCAAGTGCCATCTAAGAAGCGGGAGGAGCATCATCCCAACGCGGCACAAAACTACTTACGCCAGCCCCTCAGCAGGTCTCCTCTGCCGCTAGACGGTAGTAGGATAGAATTGGGGCTTCTGCATCACTTTGCTCTCGCGTTCGCTCGAGCTGCGTGATGCAGAGCGCCCCAATTCTATCCTACTGTCCTACACAAATTATCTAATACTATCCCCACGTAATATATCTATTCAAACACAATTTGACAGAGATTGATTTTAATAATTAACAAAACGAGTATTTCGTTGTTTGTACACCACCTTACAACTTTATGTTTTGCGTCACAGATTTGCTCAGGCTTTCGTTTTCGCTGGCTAGCAAGCTTGGCAATTTTCTCCTGAAGCACCTGTATTAGTTGATCCTGCAGCCACATAATCTTAAAAAGATCAGCTATTCTCGGTTCTTTCTTTTCTTTTAGAATGTTTATCTGTTGTTCAAGGTTGTCTAATAAAACATCCTTTTTATACTGTTCATACTTTTTGATGGACCAAGATTTTTTGTCTACTTCGTTCATTTTAAAAACCAATTAGTTAGAATAATAATTAAAATTCAAAAGTATTTCTCTGAATTATTTTATGTATTTATAAGTGTATAATGAAGAGGTAGTCTATATTATTACAATTATGAGAGTGTAATGAAATCTCATAGCTGATATAACCAATTTATTTTATAAATAATTTTACAAAGATAAGTTGGAAGGAAGGGATATTTAATGAGTAAAAATGAGAAAATATATATTATACAAAAAGTTTATTATCAGAGCACCATATTTTTAAACACAACATTTTTCAAAGTACATATTGAGTTATGATAAATACAACTATACAAATTGTCAGAATATTTATATCGATCATACAGACTTAAAAAACTAGGACAGCCTTTATCTTCTAAATTGATCACATTACTATTATTATTATTTAAAATATTTTTTAACCATAACACTTTTTCACAACCTTTAATATAAATACATTTATCTTTTAAGAAATCTAAAATTAAACACTTATAATTTGAATATGGTATAAATCCTTCACCCCAATATATATTTATATTACGTTCAATCCATGCAACTTGATGTCTTTCTTGTTTTGTTAAATCGTAAAATGGAAATGGTGGCTTAATTAAAAATACTTGCAGTTGTTTATTACAGTATATAGCAATCTCTTTTATTATAAATTCATTTGCTTCTGTCTTAAAGCCTTGAATGTCTACAATGGCAGTCATGATAACCTGCGCACTATGTTGCTCAAAGGTTTGTATTCCACAAGTCGATCGTTTATAATTAAACAATATGCAGCAGTATTATCCGGTATTGATTCTGAACATTCAATTTCCAATCGTACGTCTACTGGGCCTGATTTTAGACTCTCGTTTTGCCTAGAACAGTCTATGATAAATAGAGGAGCTTTTTCTTTAAAGTCCTTTAGATTGAGCAAGGGGTCAACCGGACAGTTGTAGTACGACTGACGAAATTTCGCATACATTTCATATAATATACTGTACTTGTTCTCAGAAAATTTCAAGTTTAAAGGTTCATACGCTTAATATTGTGAATTTAAAAAGAGAGTTACGTTCGTCACTTCACAGTGATCGAATAGTGAACAGTCTTTCAATTTATTATTTTTTCTATTCGTTTGTAAACAGAAAATAACATATCTAGGCTTTTCTAATTGTGATGCAGTTTTAACTGACCATGAATGCTTTGTTGTTTTAGGTAGTAAAGGATACTCATATAAATCCCAATTTCTAAACGCCATTTGAATAGATTTATCTCTTTCCAAATGTTTTAAAAGTGTGAGACGTTCTCGATCTGACACTTTTATGTGAGGCATTCTCCATTGCACCCTTTCTATATTGATTTGGAAATGGACAATATCTTCAGTAACTATGACACTGTTTAAGTTAGAGTTACTTCTGTTCAATATAAGTTCATGTTTACAATTTATGACAATCTTATTGTAATCTTCCGCAAATCCTAAAATCTTATTCAATGGCAGTACAGCACTAAAATGACCATCATTTTTAAAACCAGTTAAGTTCCAACCCCATAAGGCAGCCACTTTGTTTTCTGCTTCGTTTAATGAAACGTATGACTTTATTGTCGACGTTATTCCCGAATTTTTTATACGATCAATTTCAATACCGTTTATTTCGTATCGGATGTCTTGAAACAAGAACATAATAGGGTTATTAGTAAACGAAACAGGTTTCTCAATCGGTTTTCCATCTTTGCCGAAGAGCTTTGCTTGACCTTCGATGTAAATTTAACTGGCTGATGGTAGCACGTATATGTCTTGCTGGTGTATGGGAATTCTGATTTCATCGTTTTCTCTAAAGCAATTATTATAGGGATTGTAGGAATGTACTTCGTAACTTTCGATGGAAGTATCGAAGTGCGGTGAGTCATTAATCTGAAGTATATTCATGTTTTGAATCCTAAAGTTTTAAGGAAATCTATATTTGCCTTAGTTAACTTCCTTTTTTTACGTCTATACACTTTAGTGGTTGTAGAAGAAATAAGCCTTTTTATTTTTCCTGCATGGTTTATAGTGGAATTATATAATATCATGTTGTTTTCTTAAATGAAGACGTAGTTGATTATGTCCTATAGAATTAAGACAATAACCAAACTGATCAACAATTTTAATTGATATAGATGAAATTATATTTTAATTCACCGGAAAGTAAATAATGGTCTGCGGCGATTCTATGTACTTTTGACCGGCTGTAGTATTAGGCACAAACTCATGAATAATATGAGTTGGTAATCCATTAGTATAGGAACCGTATATTAAATCACATTCAATTTTAATCATAGACAGAGTGTTAGTATTATTAGAATGCGTACTTGATACTGAATTTAACGCTGAATAGTATAGCAAACCACACTCATATTTTCCAGATAAAGTCAGGGGTGGTTGAAAATACGATTCTAATTCAGATTTATTGCCAGAGATCGTCACTGTTATAGACATGCCTGCATACTGAACACTTTTGTAGGATCTTGTCTATTTTATTTTATGCTTATTCCAAAACTTTTGTAAAAAATTTAAACAAAGATGTCCACAATTGAAAGGGTGATCGCCTTGTATGTTTTCATAATTGTAGTGGACTTTAGAGCCGGAATATTTTATGAATTCTTTAGGAGGTTTAAGATTGCCGTAACTGTCAAAGTATTCAACATAATCATTGTATTTTGCATAGGCTACCCAATGAGAACCAGGATTTTTAGAACTATCTAAATTAATTATTCCACATTCTTTTTTATATGGGTACTAATACTTCCATACTTCAAGATATTTAAGTTAGTTAAGGCGCGGTTGGGTAGCCGATATATTAGTTTTTTGTCTTCGATACAAAAATTCCAAGCCCATTTTTATGCGGTTTAAGATGCAGTCCTTTCCCGATGCAAAAAGCTTCCATTTTTTCATTATGTCTCTTTGATTCTTCATATAGTTTTTTAGCCATCTTGAACTCATTTATGGTCTTTGCAATACCAGCTGCACCGCCTGCTAAAGCCCCTGCAGCTGATAAACCCGCAAAAATAGGAATAAGAGGTAAAACTCCGCCAGTTTTTGGTATAGCAATGACTCGAGGAGGTTTAATGGCTGAATTATCAGCTAATTCTCTGACAGCAGCCACTGCTAACTCTATTGCCACTTTTTGCATTTTGGTTTTAATTTTTTCATACGTTTTTTCGCAACACTAATTACATGTTTAAATTTCTTTTTAAGGCCTTTTCCAGATGCAATTTTGCTTGAAGACTTTTGATTACGTGTAATTAGACCAGAACCCGTTTTAATCTTCGCTAACATAGCATTACTTATTAAATGCGCTGCGATTTTTTCTCCCGTATTGGAATCAGGGGCAGCACCGCGCTTTTTCGCCATTTTGTACAAAATTAAATCTGCCTCGTGTCGTTCCTTTAAGTTTGATGATTTCTGATATGCAATATCGTGTTCTTTACAATATTCGTCTAATTTATTTACACCTTTATCTCCACGTTTGAGTCGCCTAGTTAATTTTGTACCAGGTCCATAATAATTGTATCCTGGTAAATGTAATTCGAATGGTAAATGATTTATAAGCCAGTTGAGAAGACTACTCTCTCCAATACACATAATAAGACTGAAAAAATCTAGGATTAAAGACTTGCTAAATAGGTATCAAAATACAAAAACTGATTGACACTTGACAGATTAAGTTTATAAAACATTTGACTTATCAATCCAGCTATTTTCAGTAGAAGGCAAACCTAGCCATTTTACAAAAACCTTACTGCCCTTCCTTTTAATAACTTTCTCAACTAAATATATATCAGGATGTTTCGTTTTTTGAAGCTCTTGGGAATAAAATGCTCCTAAAATTGGTCGACCTCTGATCGTATCTTCAATTAAGTAAGTAATTGGAGCTGTAGTTTGTATTTTGCGAATTTTAAATATTTCTGTTGACCAATTGGGTGTATATCCTTTTTCAAATGTTCCTTTGTACTTACTAATACGCACATAGTCACCCACTTTAAACTTGATTTACATACTATCTGTTTTCATAATTTTTTCGTATCTTTTTAATATACGTTTCTTATTTATGCCATTGACCTTTGCAGGCATTTCATCAATTGTTCGATGATGGGTGTGATTGTATTTATATATAACGTTTTTAAGGGTGTTATCTATCCAATTGTAGTTACCTTTTAAACTAAATTCTTTATACAGTTTTGATTTCAATGTTCTGATAAATCTCTCAACTATTGAAGCTTTTTTGGTGGAAAAAGTTGAGTAATGATTAATATTATAAGATTTCATAACTTTTTGAAATTTATTATTATAAAATTCTGAACCGTTATCAGTTTGCAGGTTTTTGGGTCTGCGACCCTCATCCAACAATCTTTTAAAAGCGTCACATACAACTTCTTTCTTTTTTGTTTTTAATGGAAATGCCCAAGCGTATTTCGAAAATGTGTCAATAACCGTAAGAATAAATCTGAAGTTTTTATTTACTTTAGATATTGATGGCATATCAATTAAATCAGCCTGCCAAAGATCATCTATATCTTTCATAATAACAGTTCTTCGTGGAAAGTTCACTCTCACATTTTTATGAATTTCATTTACTACATCAGCTTTACTCATACTTAGAAAATTTTAAATATGAAAAAAAATATTTCTTATAAACTATTTCTTTTCCAAACTCTTTAACATATTATCGATTTATTAAAATAAAACAAATTATATAATATTTTGTAAATATCATAACGAATGGATCAATAATACTAAATTAAATGCGGTTTGTTATCAGTATTTATTCTTTAATTATGTTAGCTTCTTTTAATTCTTCAATTATTGATAAAATTTCATTATCATGATTTGTGTTGCCTGCATCTCTTGAAGCTACTAATAATTTTAATCTCTCAACTAATTCATTGGGATCATCCCAATACACCAAGTCAGTGCACGTTTTATATTTTTTAAGCTTTGGCAAACTACCTCCGAGCTTAGATAGTTTTTTTTCTACCAAATCTTCACTAAATAACGGTTTGATTATTTGACGATACTTAGTTCCTTTATCGCCTCTTATTTGACCTTTAGGATTAAAATCTCTCTTATGAGCATTAGTGTAATATAACATATCTTTATAAACAAGTTTATCTTTGTTTGTTATTAACTTGAAATCAGGTTTTCCTCGAAGTAAAAGTTCTTTAAGGCCTGGGGTTAAATTATAAGTCTTGCTGCCGATTTTAACCAAAACTGTATTTTCATTGTCTAAACTATCAATTTTAGAAAATGAAACTACTTTTTTGCCCATCATTAAAGATTTGTTTTCAGTTCTTATTCCAAAAGGTACATTTAGTCCATCATAAATACCATAAATGTCGTCACTTTCCAATGAAGTTTCTAAGCTATATTTTTTATCTTGTTTAGGAGTGCTTGCAGAATTTAATACAGCATCTTTAAACTCATCATCTTTAGCCGAAGAGCTCGAACTATTATCGTCTGACTCAAATGCTTTAGAATTTTCGGATATTAAATTTTCCACATGGTTCTTGTTTTCTACACTTTGTTTGGATTTCACAAGGCTATTGAGGGGCTCCGAAACAGGTTTAAACATTTTATCTAGCGATAAATTCATTTCATGTTCCTGATTTTTCATATGTTTTATTTTTCTTTTTATGGAGCTGACAGACTTCATTAATTCCATTTTAATATTTTTCTCCATCTTCTTCATAAACAAGTGAATTCAAGTAATAATAGATTTAGACTAAACTATATTCTTATGAAGTTCTTTATAAATATGTAATTTCATTCAAAGTTAAAGAAGGTATCAAAATTCTGTCTGTACCTGCCATTATTTATTGGAGACTCTTTATTAATGGTTAAAAAATTAAAAGGAGTTTTCCAAACTGATTTGCAAATATCTTTAAATTTATTCCACGATAAATCAGAGCTAACATGTTCTTCATATATGTGCTTCAGGTTCACATCGTCTTGTTTAAATATTATTAGAAAATTAACATTATCACGCAACAACTGTTTCGGTATTTTTGAATAGGTTTGTGATAAGTAGAAGCAATCAATTTGCTTATGTCTACCCATAGAGAAATAATTGCGAATATTTATTTGATTTTCACACGCTACATCATCAAAAATAAATACAGAGTTCGGCAAAGCTTCACTCGGAGATATAACGTCTTTATCATCATTGAACTCGAAGAATTTTATTTGAGGCACTCTTCTTAGCACCTCGCTTAAGAAACGATATTTTGACTGAAAACTTGTTTTTGAGTAAAGATAAACATTTTGAAATTTCATCCCATTTTCATGCAGCAGCAAACTAATCATTGTGTTAGTTTTACCACAGTTTGATGGACCACATATAACACAGCGAATGGTGTTAGGTAATAAAATACTATGTCTGATTAGATGAGGGGATTCATTGATATTTATATTATTAATTTTAAGCGATATGGGTTGCTTGATCAACTTCATTTTGGGTATTGCTTCTATTCCTTACTATCCTTCAAATATATATTTATAAAATGTAATATTTTATACCTAAAATTGATCATTTGTACCACAATATCAACAAGTTTAGACTTGTATCTATCGTTTAAGACGAAACTGAAATATGAGATTCTTGCTCCATTTGCATATAAAAAATGTGCGCTCTTCATTGCGTTGCTGATATTTGTGCGAGCAGATCGTTTGTCCTGTGATTTATTTATTTTCGAGGTAAGAATAATTTTCAACAATATTTAAAAAAACAATATATTTATATATATATATATATATATATATATATATATATATATATATATATATATATATATATATATATATATATATATATATATATATATATATATATATATATATATTATTAATATTATTATCGTTCTTACTTTCAGAATCATGTCAACCTCACCGTCCTACAGTCCTGTTCTAGATAATATAAGCCATAATAGAATTTCAGCATTCGGCGAAGATCCTGAGAGACTTAATTTACAGGAGGTAAGTTTAATATAATTTAAATATATAAAGTTTTTATTATTTATATATTTTTTATTTAAAGGCTTGTTTTTACAGGATCTAATAGAAGACTACAATCCAATTACGAATCCATTTTATTACGCTCAAGATCGAGAAAGTTGCTATGCTGAAGTAGCTGCCAAGGCTTGTGAGGCAAGTCGACAACAAAAAGCAGAGGAACAAACATTGAAGAAGAAAAAAATGAAATCAAAATCTACATGTATAAACAAATCTTATATCATGCGTAAAGAATCTGCACGTGCTCGACATTTAATCAAACTTATGATATATGATTTAGACGGTCGTCCTATGGATGAAATAAAAGTGAATCCTGAGGATGCGAGTGTTGATGTGCAGTATGTAGTGACAAGTGATTATGATGAGATAAAGACTGAAACTGAACATTTAGTTGGTAAAATAGTAAATAAGTTAAGGGAATCGAATTGTCTATAATATATAGTTATGTTTTATAAGTAGATAATATGTTTTATATAATTTTATAATTTATTTAAATTGTACAATGTTGCTTATGTTTATGTTGTAGTATGCTTATGTAATTTATATGCTGCATATATTATATTTCTATTTTGTCGATTACTTGCAATACTTAATAAATTAATTGTAACTGTCACAAATCAACTTTCGAGACATTTTTTAATCTTTTCAATAATTGCTTCTTAGTAGTAGATAGCATATGACAAGTTCTTATCATATACTATCACAAAGTTATCATAATCTTAAATAACAAAATTTGTCACAGAACTTAGACCAGGGTAATAATTAAAAAACCACTATTATTAAAATAAATGATATTTTATTCATTTTAAAAGTGCATTACATTTATTAAAAGTTTAAATATTACATATATTTATGTTGTAATATATTTTCAATTTACAATAAATAACATATAAACAAACAAATATTTGTTTCATTATTACAAAAAAATAGCCCATTTTACTAAATAAAATAATATATTTATCAATTAAACGCCTATCACAGGCCACTGCTGGACATAATATAATTTATATGACAAAATAATACTTTTATTTTGTCATAAAAAAATATTTATTTAGTACAATGGGACATATGTTTATACATTTAGCTTGAATTTAATGCTAGGTATATTATGTTACAATATCATATGTTTTTAATAAATCCCACAAATAAAAATCAATCAATAACACTTCAACTGATGAATACTTCATCATCATGTCTGAGTATAGGAATTTATATGTATAATAATAAGTATTTTGATATTTTTATAGATAAAATAAATACATTTATTTATTTTTTCTCTAAAACACTGTTTTATAATGTCCCCAAGGTAAAGTTTTATAACCATCTTGCAATATTTGTCGTTTGTCGTCATCTCTACTCAGTACAAGTTTATTTATTTTTTGAGTAAAAATATTATGATTTTTTGACCTTATTATAAACATATCTTCTCTCAGACATTCATTATGTTGTAAAGCTCTTTTATAGTTTTTAATCTTAAGTTTTTTGGTAACAGATTTTTTTACACCTTTTGCTTTTCTTATTGAAGTATTGATAGAATCTATGCAATATAATTTTGATCTTAACCCTACAAATTCAGATATGACGTCGCCGCCCATCTCGTCCTTAAAAAAACCTGGTAATTTACAGTTGACTTTAGGCATATTACATTTCTTGTTTTCGAAGTTGCTTGTATCAAAATATTTAATATGTTTTTTCATGTCCGTATAAAAGTCGTTTGTAAATATTAAATATAAAAGACTGTCAGTGTCAGTATAACATAGTTTAATACGACCATTATAAATTCTTTTCATTACAGAATAATGAAAATTGTACAAATGAGTTTTAGCTAGTTCTAAAATTGAAAAGCCGATGTAAATTGGTCGATCAAGAACAATTTTTGTTTGCTGTAATTGAATTGCAACCAGCGAATCGGTAATTACGTTTAAATTTTTAAAATTTGGAGCGCTTATGTATTTTTCTGCACCACAAATTTTATTGGTTTTATTCAATTCATCTCTCCATACATTATTTTACATCGACTTGCTTCCTTTTATTTTCTATTGTTTTCCCGAAAATGCTGTTATTTTGCTTTTTAAAAAAGTCTCTTTCAAAATCTGAACACGCTTGTTGCCGCAATGTTGTATTTAGTAATATATATGGTGCTAGAAACGTATCATGATTGAATGATAATATTCTATGAATTTTGAGTAAAATAAGCCCATTTTTCAGACATTCTTTTAAGTGAATATAATGAATAACATATTTATGTTTGTCGTACAAGTTTGCAATCAATTTAGGATTTTTACTACCAGGTGGTACAAACTTTTCAGCTGCAAATGGCAAATCAGCATGGTCATCATGTATTTCGGAAGGGTAATGCAAATCTACTTCGAGAATATATCCTCTATCACTATTATTGGAAACGGTCATTAAATCAAATTGACTTATTTCCTTTACATCGAGAAATTTAAAGTTTCTAGTCGGTAACCTTTGCATCATAGCATAACCATATAAATTTACGCAGTCAAGATAAACTAAATAACTATCAGAATCCTTATCATTATAATTAGGAAGGTATTTATTATTTGCCTTTGCATATCTTAATGAACATTGTGCAAGACCGCCTCGAATACCTTTTTCTAACATTTGATACATTTCGATATCTGAAATTAAATCTAAATTTATTCCTGTATATAACAACATAGCGTCCCAACTTAATGAAGGTGAAGATACATAATAGCAAGGATCAAGATTGTAACATTTTAAACTCATAGCTCTAAATTTCTCAAACGCATCGCATAAAAGTAGAACATCACATTTTAGATATAGATCAGTATATTCTCCTAAGTTTGAGATATTGAATTCCTTCCAAACTTTTAACGCATGCATATAATCTTCGTCTGAAACGTTTTCAGAAGTAAGATAATTATAAAAATGTTTTTGATCAGGTAATTTGCTTTCTTTGTAACGATCCCACGAATCAATATAATCATAACAATAAATACCCTTTTTCCGCACTAAATTAAATAAATGTTCATCTTCAAAAAACTTACGCATATTTTGAAAATCTTCTGGTTTCATTGATTTAACTAAATTATCTAGACTTGAGCTTAAAAAGTTAAAAGAATCTATAAATTTTAACTGAGCTACATTCTGAGTATCGATTGGAACAAATTTTGTAAAGGAGATGTATTTTTCTTTATTTTTAGGGATTAGATTAATTCGACCGCAAATAGTAGAAAGCTCTTTAATAAATAAATGACAATCATAACCAGAAAGATTGTGAAATATTATAGGTATAAATGAGCATTTTTTAGCATTCAAATTACATTTGTTATATGCTGGCCCTCGATATTTTCCTGTGAAATGATCATGATCTGCAACAACTAAATCCGAATCGGAAAATACTGTTTTACATATATAACATTTCTTAGCACTGTTAAAAGAATGACGCTCATTTTCACTCATTACTATTGGGTTTGAATGTGAAAGTATTCTGTATAGTTTTTTTACGTTGCTGATAATTGATTTTGTAAATTTCTTTGAACAATCTGGTCCTCTATACGATGTGAATTTATTGAGTTCAGGCTTAGAAAGACAAGAAATATAATATGCAAAGCAACTTGCCTCGTGAATTTGAACATTTTCAACATATGAAGTTTTATTTTTGTCTGAATGTTCGCGTAATAAGCTCTCAAAATCACCGTAAATAACAATAGGTATTCTTTGAGTCCTTTCAAAATTAGAAAAATATATTTTTGAATTATCTTCAGGTAGAACAGTTTGCACTCTTGCGCAATTATGATTTAATAATGTTTCCGATGTATCAAAATATGTGAAACATTCATCACATAGATGTATTTTCGACTTATGCCTAGTTAACTGTTTGTGGACAAGTTTATCGAAATGTTTTATTAAACAAAAATGATTCTTTCCTTTTTTATGAATATATAGTAAGTTAACATGCATTATTTTCCGCTTACTAGTTTTATACAGGGGACCAGTAACTTGATTTTTTGAGTCCAAACCATAAATATTTACACTGACGTTAGAATTCAAATCTTCAAATAACTTTATATCCTCAAAACTTGGAGGAAATGACATATTACTCGTATTTAGGACTTTGGAATAATGAGGATATGATTTTACTCTATTAGGATTAGTCACAGTTGGATACAGATGAGCTACAATACTCCAGAGAAAACAGTGTTCGTCACAATTAATTATATTTAGACAAGATTTTGTTGTTTGAATAGTTTTAGGCAATGAAATGTAAGAACCTGCTCGCAAAGGATTGTATTTTAAAATATTTATTTCTAAATGGCTTATTGATTCAATCGTCCAACCTGATTCGCAAAGTTCAAACTCTGAGCATTTGTTTATAATTTTTTGGATAAATGTATTACAAACAGATGTTAAATCAGTATTTTGTAAAATTATTTCATATTTAGTATTAAAAGATTTTAGTGATACTTCATTATTTTTAGGTAAAATATATGAAACAAACAATTCGAAATTAACTTTTAATGAAGTATGTACTTTCAATTTCTCTTTCAGAAGATAGTAACATGTCTGTAAAATATCATTGAAAAAAAGTTTGGGCGAAATTGTTTTATTTTGAGGATTTATTTTGTAACTAACAATTTTATTCTTAAAGGCGCAAGCAATTATATGAACGTTATCAAGTTTAGTTTGCAACAAATTATTAGATTTATGAATATTGGACTTTTTGTGACTTGAATAATGTTTAACGTGCCCATTACATGACTGGCAAAAATACATTGTATCTAGAAAATATTTTATACATATAAATTTATACATAAATATATATTTTTAACTATGTATTATTTTGTATTACTGATATTCAGTTTATTTATTTTGGCCTGGGTAGAGTTTTTAACCTTTTTATTTATAGAGTTATGATTTCGATATTTTTTTACGCTTTTTTAATTTGTATGTATTTATACTTTCATTTTATTTATTTGTATATAGGCATTATTGTTTTTTTATTTTCATACATAAAATAGGTGCATTAGATTTTTGTGCTTTCATTATTTATTAGATTTGCTTTAACACTTTTTATTTATTAAGTAGGTATTTTTTTAGTCTTGCTTTTTGTAATTATTATTTAAATTTTGTTTATTTTCTTTGTGTTATGGATTTTTGGTTTATCGTCTTTGTGTTATTGATATATTCTTATTGTAAGATATATGCTGAAAGAAATATAGCATTAAATTACACTAGACCTATTAAGTATAACAAACGCTAAAGTTATAAGAATAATATTAAAAAGGAAAAGTGAATAATATGAAAATAAAGAGTAAATATGAACGGTACATATAAAAAAACAGTAAGTATTAAGTTTTAGAGGGGTACAGAACCGGGGAAATATTACGGAAATCCTGTTTAACAGCTGTGACCAACTGGGTAACTGCTTTCCATGTGGGTGTTTTGACATCCACAGCCGTTTTAAAACTAATAAGTGAATGTTGCCACCTGTTGTTAGTTATTGCTTCCAGTTCGCGACAGCTTGAGATGCGTACTTCAATGTAGTACTCACCGTGTCTGGTCGGGTCACTTTGATAAGTATTACCGGTAGCTACGCGACGTGACAGGAAATTTTTCAATGCTGCAGCTCGTACGGGTACAACTTCTTCATCCTGAAAGATATTATAAATCTCAATTACTATATGGAATTTCACGACGTGACTCGTAAATCAGAGTTATTTGGAAAATATGAAATAAACAATTTAAAATCTATCATTTGCCACCTATAGAGAGAAAAGGGAAGTTTTATTATTTTTAAATATTTCCAAAAACTGGATTTAAAAAAGTATTTAAGATGTATAATATTATTTGGGACTAAATAACCAAACAGAGACTCTACTATGGCTACTAAACAAATAATAAATATACACATACTAGTTTTTTGTAAATACATACATAGGTATTATACATAGAAACACCCCAACCAAGACAAGCAATCATATTCATGCCCACAAATGTTTGACTTGATCGGTAATCGAACCTGCGACCGGCGGATTGGCAATTGGCATGCGGATAAATTAACCACTACGCCACAGAGGTCGTCAAATATGTCTATTACAATGTGTCTAGGGTTTGATATTCTCAGGATCATGTGGTCCAGGACCTTTAGAAGGTATACAAGGATTGTATCACTACTATGTTGTGTTAACTCAGGATCGAACCCGAGAACTTACACCAGCGTCATAAGCACAGACTTATGCTATGATATAATCGCTTTTAAAAGGTATACAAGGATTGTATCACTACTATGTTATTATTAACTCAGGATCGAACCCGAGAACTTACACCAGCGTCATAAGCACAGACTTATGCTATGATATAATCGCTTTTAAAAGGTATACAAGGATTGTATCACTACTATGTTATTATTAACTCAGGATCGAACCCGAGAACTTACACCAGCGTCATAAGCACAGACTTATGCTATGATATAATCGCTTTTAAAAGGTATACAAGGATTGTATCACTACTATGTTATTATTAACTCAGGATCGAACCCGAGAACTTACACCAGCGTCATAAGCACAGACTTATGCTATGATATAATCGCTTTTAAAAGGTATACAAGGATTGTATCACTACTATGTTATTATTAACTCAGGATCGAACCCGAGAACTTACACCAGCGTCATAAGCACAGACTTATGCTATGATATAATCGCTTTTAAAAGGTATACAAGGATTGTATCACTACTATGTTATTATTAACTCAGGATCGAACCCGAGAACTTACACCAGCGTCATAAGCACAGACTTATGCTATGATATAATCGCTTTTAAAAGGTATACAAGGATTGTATCACTACTATGTTATTATTAACTCAGGATCGAACCCGAGAACTTACACCAGCGTCATAAGCACAGACTTATGCTATGATATAATCGCTTTTATGCCAATTAACATAGTATATTTTTTACATATTTATCGTTATAATTACCACGTAAATATGTAAATTGTAATGTACACGACCGCGAAAGTCTAAATACTTAAATTAACATGATAATTAACACTGCTAAAGTGGTATTTAATGTGGACTCACCTCAGAATCAGGGAAAACATTTAATTTCCTTTTCTTAATGGTGGTCGGACCTGCATCGTTCTCCGACTCCGAGTCACTTTCCAATATTGCTGATTTTTTCTTCGGCTTCTGACTTTGTTTTTTCATCGGACGGGGTTTAGACTTTTTATTTTTTGATGTTGAGGGTCCTTCTTCATCAGATTCAAATGGATTTATTGAAGACCTGCACACAATAAATTAGTTAGTAAAAGTGAAAAAAAGTAGAAATATAAATATTATTTTCTGTCGTATGAACCAAATGTACATACATACTTAATGTCGGAGCAGTATCTGTGGATAATAATGGTATCTATGCAGTATTTCAAAACACCTCAAGCAGCGATATTAAATAGTCTGAAATTATAAAGCGGTGATTAGAGTAATGCTTTCTAGACTAATATTAATTTTGAAGCTAATACAATAAATTTCATTTATTGTAAATAAGTCTCTATAGCCATCTAGTGTACGGCTTAGTTTTAATTATAGTATGTTCAAATAGGACACTTCAATGTAAACATAGCGTTACCATACAAATTAGGAGGCAACACTATCGTGGCGACGCTCTGTCGCAGCAATTTGAGACGAAATTTTTATAAGGTAATGATATGTACTCGCAAGTAAAGCTAGATGCTTAAAGCAGCTTAATTTAAAATGGTTTGTAATACTAACATAATTAAATGTCCATTATAAATTGACATTCATATAAAATTATAGGACTTACAATACAAAAAATTGTATTAACCAATTTCTGGAAATTTGGAAAGCTAGTAGTGGTCAGATATAGTAATAAACCTAGATATACTTACATAAAGGCATAGATTACTCTTTGCCTTTTGTTTTAATAAATTTAAAATAAGTATTTAATCTGCTACTGTCGATACTTATCATAGATTATGTTTTATTTGGGGAAATTATATTCAAAACATGTACAAAAATGTGTGTCGAGTTATATGAAAGAAATATATGATTTTAATATACATACTTACCTCAAAAATTTAATCATACATACATTTTTGAATGACATAAACAGATTTATTAAATAAATTATAAATTAATAATTATTGAATATATTTAAAATGAAGTATTTAAGCTTCATAACTTAAATCCTTCATTTTAAATATATGTCTGGGCCTTTTCTTAATGTTTTTATACCAAAAATAATAATACTATTATTTTATAAGCCATAGTTGTTTCAATAGATACTTACCAAAACGATCCATACTTGCAAACAAATCACATCCTTGTTTTATTTCACAGTATACTCACAATAATGATAAAAATAGTAAATTGTATTTTTGAAGTTTCTGACATATTGCCTTTACTTAATCATAATCAATATGCTTTTAAAAATAATGCTTAAGAATGAAATTTAATTTTCAATACCATTTCAAACTGTTTTTTGTAATCATGATGATTAATAAATATATATTTTAAAGTATAATTTACAGGGCTTTTAAAAATAAAGAGAAGATTTCAAGTAATTTAAGTTTTTCAAGAGATATTCTATTAATAATAATAGCAAATATATTTCATTATTAATTGTAATATGTCGCTACAACCATGCCAAAAAAAACACTATAATATTTTCATAGCTATCTACCAGGTACATTATCATACAATTATTTAAATCGGACAAACAAACAAATATAAATAAACGCTTCAGCTTTATCTATATAAAGCTGAAGCGTTTATTTATATTTGTTTGTTACTATTAACATAAATAATAATAATACGCGGGAATGAAAACCGAGTAACTGTTTTGGACGATACGGGATTTAAACCCGAGACCTTATCCATAACTTTCACATTAGACATCGTAGACAATCGATCTCTGTGACGTAGTGGTCAGTATAGCCGCCTGCCACTTCGCAGGTCGCGGGTTCGATTCCCCTCAAGTCAAACATTTGTGGGCGTGAACATGAATGTTTGTTTTGGACTAGGTGTTTTTATAATATGTATGTTTTCACAAAAATCGATATCATTTTTACTATGGTATCAGTATGACGGAGAGACGATGATCGAAACTCAGACGGATCGCTGATTATGTTTTAGTAGTGTGGTATTGTGGCGCTCTACATTGCGAACCGAGCGAAGTGAGGCTTGAGCAGGAATCGAACCCATGACCTCCGATTTGGCATGCAGTTACGTTAACAACTATGCCGCAGAGGTTGTCGAAATGTCCGATTAACTGTTTAGTTATCTTATTGTTGTGTATTGCAAGTACCGTTTCTCACAAGTTCACAACTTAAACAAAGTGAGCTCTGAATAAATAAGATTTAAATCGAAATCAAATGCTCCTGGTATGACTCAACATTTTATATGATCGGTAGCGGCAAGGAGACGCGCTTCGAATCATATCGTCTGACAATAAATATGTACCGTCGATGCAATCAGATCACTATACACATTGTGTTAATTAGTTCTCGATTGTAAAATTGGGGCTTCTGTATCACGTAGCTCGAGCGATAGCGCGAGAGCGAGTGATACAGAAGCCCCAATTTTACCCTACTGACGGTCAGTTATGCCCCAGGCAGCCATTACCGGTGGCGAGCCATCTGGCGAGAGCTTGCCCGAGCTAGACAATCTCGCGCTTTTAGAAAAGGTACGTATGGCGGTCAAAGGCATAGGTACGGTAACTATGGCGGCTAATAAGCTTAATATCGGAGATAAGAGCACAATATCGGGACATAGCCAGGACATACTGGCAATAGTTGGGGCTCTCAATATCCGGTTGCTGGAGGCTGATAAGGAGGTGACTCGAATGAAGCTGCAGGTTACTACTATGGAGCTTCAGGCGGCTACCTCCGGGGCGATAATCAAGCAAGTGGATAATACTAACACCTATGCCAGCAAATTAAAGTTGCCAAAAGGGAAGCCTGAAATCGCCTTGGAGTCTCGAGGACCTACAGTTCTTTTCTACCCGAAGTGTGAGCAGATCAAATCGTCAGACGATACGAGAAGAGAGCTGCAAAAAAGTGTAAAACCAGGGGTTCACGGAGTGCAGTGCCAGAGGCTGACGGCGGTATCGAACGCCGGGGTGGCGGTACAGACTCGATCGGTGGAGGCTGCGAAGAAGTTGAAGGAGGCAGCTCCTTCGACGCTGAAAATTGCGGACCCGAAGGGCAGAAAGCCGCTGGTAGCAATTCGCAACCTGAGGTCGGACCCTACGGCGGAAGAACTTTTAGAAGACCTACACCGAATTAACCTGGCGAAGGACCCGAGTTGGCCCAAGGCTAAGTTAATAGAGCAGTGCCGCGTAGCCTTTAAGAAGGGTCGCAGGGAATCCAACCGGACTACCATTGTACTGGAATGCCCGAGTGCATTAAGGGACAAACTGGTTAGCCTTAATAGGGTGTACATTAGTTGGGACGAAGCAAAGATCTGCGACTACGTCCGGCTCACCTGCTGTACCAAATGCCAACAGTACGGCCATCCGGAGAAACACTGTCGGTCGGCTGATATGATCTGTCCGAAGTGTGGCGAAGCGGGTCATAGGCGCGAAAACTGTAAGTCAGAGACAACATGCTGTGCGACCTGCAGGCGCTTTAAACGCCGCAACAAGGATGGACATAGAACGGCCGCACTTACGTGCCCTGCAAGGATTCATGCAGAGCAACAGGCAGCCAGTATGACGCAATATGGCTGGAAGAACAGTACTTTGCGTTGGGCAACTGAACCTTCAGGGATCAGCTGCTGCCACTGTAGAGCTACCAGTAATTGGAAGACAGCTGGGATTGGACCTGGCACTTATCCAGGAGCAACATCGCCATACCAGGATCCTTGAGTGTGGTTCCAATCCCAAGGCTGGAATATTGGTACTCAACTCGGATATAGCGACCAAAGGCATCATGAATGCAGTACGTGCAAAACAGTCGCGGCTCAACAAGGACGAAGTGGCGACCATCGGTGCATATACGGAGCGGCTAGGCGCCGTAATTGCTCATATGGCGCTGCGCCTGGCGGCCGCGGAGGCAGGAGCAGCGGTGACTAACAGAGCACAATCGGCGACTAATGCGGTGTGTACAGAGGTGCCGCAGACCTACGCGCAAAGGCTCAAGCTATCAAAACGTCGTGAGCCTGTAGAGATAAGCGCGAATGCGGACGGCCCTGTGCTAGCATGTTACCCATCCGAAAGTGCTACCACCACTATCAAAACCGCGGACGACACTAAGGCAAAACTGAAAAAGGCGATTGACCCAAGTAAAATATGGGTCCAGGTAAGCAAGGTGAAGAAGGTCGGCAATGCAGGGGTGGTCGTACAGACCACAACAGCAGCAGCAGCAACACGACTGAAGGAGGCGACGCCCGCTACCCTTAGGGTGGCGGAGCTAAAAAAGCGCCAACCATTGGTCTGTTTTAATACAATAGACGGTGACTCAAGCTACGCCGAGGTGCTGTGGGCTCTCCATGAGCAGAACTTTAAGGAGGACCCTAAGTGGACATACGAAAAGCTAATCAAAGAAGTTAATGGCGCCTTCAAGAAGTCCAGGGCACGCGGAAATGCGACCGCAGTTATATTCGCGTGCTCTGCGGCGCTTAGAGAGACGCTTCTGAATAAAGGGCTAGTATTTATAGGATGGCAGGCGGTAGAGGTTACCGACTATATCGACGTTACCTGCTGCAGGAAATGTCAGCAATACGGCCACCCCGAAAGGCATTGTAGGGCGACTGAAATCACCTGTGGGCGCTACGGTGCGACCGGGCATAAGGCGGACGACTGCAAATCGGCGACAACCTGTTGTGCGACGTGCAAACCATTTGGAAAACCAGGCGCCGACAAACACAAGACAGCCTCACGCGAATGCCCGGCGCGTTCATATGCCGTGAAAAGGAGTATTGAGATGACTCAATATGGATAGGACCACAAAACTATGCGTAGGGCAGCTGAATCTACAAGGATCAGAAGCGGCAACATTGGAGTTACCCATAATAGGCAGAACGCTGGGGTTAGATCTCGTACTTGTTCAGGAGCAATATGGTTATACCAGGATGCTACAGTGCGGATCTAACTCTAAGGCAGGCATTATGGTGCTGAATACAGGACTCAGTGTTGCGTTCTTAGACCACCTTAGCAATGATCACTGTGCGGTCGCACACATTAGTTACCAGTCTGTACATATGTACGTGATATCACTCTACTGTCAGTACAGCCACGACATCGCTGTACATCTCGATCATCTCACGTACGTACTCGACCAGCTGACAGGACATCGACTCCTGGTGGGGATGGATAGCAACGCTCATTCTCCGCTGTGGCACTGCGAACACCGTCAGTGTGTGGGCAGAGGAGCAGATACAGAATATAGGAAAACGCAGATGGAGAATTTTATTCTGGCGACGCTCGTCAACATATCACGTGCGCAGTATTCTGCTGAGAACTCAACGCCCGGCCCTGGTGCTGCTAACCAAGGCTAATAGATCGGTAAGTACGGCAGCGTTACCTGTGCTAGCGGCCGTATTGCCAGCCGATTTGGTTCCGGTTTGGTGGGCAGGGAGCGTACTGCTCTTAAGAAGGCAATTGTGGCGGAGGTCGTTGCTATAAGGGTTCGATTCGGGTGAATTAATAAACACAACTTGCTAACATGAAGTATGATTTATTACTCCCTAATTCTAATGGATACATAGATTATATAGTCTTAATCTAGGAATAACATGACATCATCCTATCTCTATTTGTCTTACACCATACGCCCTACCAAAACAGAAAAAAATAAATAAAGTAGTAGCTTTTTTTTTTTTAAACATTATGTAATTTCGTTCTATTTTTATGTATAATTTCTTCTTTATTATTACGCAAAATTTTAACATTATAGGATCAAGATCATCTAAAACTTTGAAAGGACCATGATACACATTATCAAACTTATTTCCAGTTTCATTTTTAACCAACAATAAGTCATCTTTTTTATACATAATAGGTTTCAAATATTTATCAAATTTACATTTTCTTAACAATTTAGTTTTTACCAAATTTTGCCGCGCTTCACATTGCGCATTTTGTAACCTAAATTTTAATTCTAAGGGATAACTTTCTACATTATACAACGGCTCAACAGTACAATTTTGTAAATTTCTGGGGATTACATAATTTGCCAAATACAAGTTCATAAGGTGTATAATTTGTTGAAGAATGTACAGAGGTATTATAAGAGAAACACCAATATGGGAGCCAATCACTCCAATACCTACTATTATTATCTGATTGAATTCTTAAAAATGCATTTAATGATTTATGAGAATTTTCTAAGGATCCAATTGACTCATGATGATAGGCACAAGCAACTGTTTGTTTGATATTTAATAACTTACATACCTCGGTCATAGTATTCGAGATGAATTCAGTTCCCCTGTCTGTCGCAATTTCACGTGGGATACCATACCTTAATATAAAGTTGTTGACGAACGCTCGAGCCACACTCACGCTATCTTTCTTAACTAATGGATATGCTTCTACATACTTAATTCACATTGCAATGTGAGTATATAAGAGTTATCATAATAATCCTTATCTAAGGGCCCAACTATATCTAAATATATTTTATCAAAGGCCGACTGCGCAGTCGTAGTAATCACCATGGGTTGCTTAGTATGTAACGAATGCTTTTGTTTCTGGCATTTGTCACATCTCCTTACAAATTCTGCCACGTCCTCAGACATGTTTGGCCAAAAGTAGTATTTCTTTATATTATTTATCATACGTCTAGTACCTGCGTGCCCAGTCGTGGGAAGCAAATGAAAGTCATTAAGTACTACACGCTTGTCATCATCACTTATTATTCTAATTAAACTTTTTAAAATATATATTCGTGGACCGGTCCAATTATTATTTCCACAAAATTTGGTTAACCATTTTATATACTTCTCACTTTTGTCATTCTTCATAATATAAATTTCATTTATTAATAGTTTTTTACAGATAGATTCCAAATCTCTCACGAAAGCGTCTCGCGCTGAGCATGATCGAGAAATTGGGTCTATATAAATTGACATCTTAGATGGTACATAAATAAAATCATTTACTTGGACATGTTTAGTGGATTTTAATGCACAAGTAGAAATTATTAATTCGGTGCAATTATTCGGTTTTTTAAGAATTTCAACGACTTTCGGTTGATCAGACCGATCATCTGTTTTGTTCTTATCGACCGAAGAATTGCTACTCAATTGATTTCTAGACATACTCCTAGTCATGATATTTAAAACATTTTGATGAATACTTTTTAATTCATCAGACGTAATAACGATGCGAGATAACGCGTCTGCAGCCACGTTATTCACACCCTTAACATATTCGACCACGTAATCATATTCATCTAATATTAAGCGAAACTTTAGCAATCTACTAGACGGATTATTGAAACTAAACAGATAAAGTAGTGGTTTATGATCCGTTTTTATTATAAACTTTTTACCAAATAAATAAGGCCTGAAATATTTAACCGACCAAACAATAGCAAGGAGTTCCTTTTCTATCGTTGGATAATTTAATTCTGATTTATTTAATGGCCGGCTGGCATAAGCAATTGGCAAGTCGTTTTTATTACATAATACGGAACCTACGGCTAATCCAGAAGCATCTGTATGCAATATAAATTCATTCTCATCGTCAAAATTTGGATATTGTAATATTGGCGGATTGGCTAAAGATTGCCGTAACAACTGAAAAGAATTTTCACATTCTATGTTCCAAATAAATTGAGCACCTTTTCTACAAAGTTTATTTAAAGGGATTGTTATTTCAGCAAAATGCGGTATAAATTTACGGTAGTAATTGACGAAAGCTACAAATCGCCTAACTTCGTCACTACTCCTCGGTACAGGATAACTCTGTATTACTCGGGTCTTTTCAGGGTCAGGTGAAACGCCACTAGCAGAAACAATATGCCCTAAATACAACAATTCTTTCTTTAGAAATTGGCATTTCTCGGGGTTAATTTTTAAGTTTACGCTTCTAAGTCTTTCAAAAATATCAATTAAGTTTTTATTATGAATTTCTAAGCTTCTGCCTATACAAATCAAATCATCCAAATATATAAGGCACTTTTCATGGTTCAAACCAGACATTGCTACTGTCATTAGGCGACTGAAAGCACTAGGGCTGATTTTTAAACCCATTGGCAGTCGTTTCATTTGATATTGTTTGCTTGTAGTAAATGCTGTGTACTTTCTACTTTCAGGGCTTAATTCTAATTGAAAATAGCCTTGGCTAAGATCTAAATGACTAAAATATATTGCCCCTGACAAAGAATCGAGAATATCAGATATGTTAGGCAACGGAAATTTATCATCTTTTAGGCTGTCATTTAATTTCCTATAATCAATAACAACACGCCATTTCTTAGTACCGCTACTATCGGTTTTCTTTGGTACCAGTAGAACTGGACTCGACCATTCACTTCTACTTTCTTCTATGATGTCATTACGTAACATTTCGCTAATTTGTCTATCAATTTCAGTTTTTTGACTTTTAGGAAGTCTGTATGATTTGGTGTACGCCGGACTGGTATTATCTTTTAATTGAATTGACTGCTGGTACAAGTTGGTAACACCTAACTTATCGCCTGGCAGCAAAAACACATCAGAGTATTTTGTACAAATGTTTTCAATTGAAATTTGTTCCTCCCTACTTAAATGTTTAAAATTCAAAATGGAAAACAAACACTTCACACGGTCAGCATTTAAATTATTACTATCAAAAGAACACAAAAAATAATCATTTAAACTTACAACATCTGGTGTAAAATAACTTAAACAAATGTCTGTCTCTCTAGTATTCAAAAATTTAAGCGGTATTGTACCATTCTTAGGCTTTACTAAGATGGAAGCTAAAAATAAACCTTCACATAATTGTTTAGGCATGACAACACATTCATCTTGTAAGTGTGTCTGCACTAAATATGTAACTTCACATCTGGCCGGTATTGTTATGTAACTGTTTTTGCCAAGTTGCCCCATTTGTAAGGGGATACTAATGGGTACATTATGGTTTATTGTCAGAACATTTTGTTCAAAATCTAAAATACAATTAAATTTACTCAAAAAATCTTGTCCTAAGATGCCATCAGTTCTACAAGAAAAGTTTTTAAATACATAAAACTTATGCTCAAACTCATAACTATTGTAACTTAATTTCAGATAAACAAAGCCATCGCAATACACATGGCCTGCTATACCATTTATCTTTATGCGCTCTATATGGAATGGAATATTCCAGTTCTCTAATATGTCGTGTCTAACTATGGATAATGACGCGCCGGTATCAAGTAAACAACTATGCGACACTTGAAAAACATTAAAATTAATTGAGTTAATATTTTGGCAGTAACAGTGTTCATGCACGAAAAAACAAATTACGATTTTCAGTTTCAGCCCTTATTTCGGGATTTCGGATACCTTGAGTACTATTACTGCTGTTACTTGAATCAGCTATGTTAACTTGATGTTGTCGAGCAGGGTGACGTAATGTTGTGTGGCCACGAAAACCACTGCGACCGCGATAAAAAGACGATTTACTAAAGTTACGTATTCCGCTTGCACCACCGTTATTACCACGACCGCGATTATTATAATTTTGAGAATTTGAAAATACTCTAAACGCATAGGAGGGCCTATTAAAATTATTATGATAATTACCACGTTGATAACGGCTTGACCTACCTCGGTTTTGATGAAAGCTCATCACTCGTTCTTCTTCTGCATTCGGAGCCATCTCATCCAACGCACCCTGAATGGCATCCTTTAAAGTGCTATAATTTCGTGCTGCAATTATTGTACTGAGTCGACTGTTACGGAGGCCGTCAGCAAATCTTTTAATCGCCATACGCTCATTTATTGGCTTCAAAGTTTGATGTGCACTAGAATCACCGTTAGCCTGGGTAATAGTCAAATCGACAAATAATTGCTCCAGCTCCTTACCATATTCCTCAATACTCTTGTTATTTTGCCTCGCATGGTGCAGCTTACTCTGGATCGCTGTGTCTGATTTTTTGGGTAATAATATGGTACGCATGTCACTAATTAAATCTGCAACAGATAAATAATTATTACGCATGCGCAGCTTGGCGCTTTCCGATATACGGGACATTAAAACAAATTGTATAAGTTGCTTTTTGCCACTATCATTAATCATGGAGTCATACATCTCGATATTTGAGATTAAACGTTTGGCGGTATCAACATCACCTGTCATAATTGGCAATAACGCGTTGGCAGCTTTTAGCTCAAATCTCTCCATGGTGTTTATCGTATCCTCTGTACTATCCGAACAAAGCTGAACAATTTTTTAATACAATTTATGTATATTTATAACCAAATCTGACAAAATTTTAATTTCACTACTTTCGATTTCTTTACTTTTTATCTTAATATCAATTGTCGGCCTCTATGGCGTAGTGGTTAGTGTAACCGACTGCCACGCCTGAGGTCGCGGGTTCGATTCCCGCACTAGTCAAACATTTGTGTGCATGAACATGAATGTTTGTCTTGGTCTGGGTGTTTCTATGTATAATATGTATGTATTTACAAAAAAAAAAGTATATATGTATGTTTATCCATTGTCTAGTATCCATAGTACAAGCTCTGCTTAGTTTGGGCTAGATGGTGTTGTGTGTATGTGGTAGAATATTATTATTATTATTATAATTACCTTCTGCAAAGAACAAAATTGCTTGTATATGTCATTCGTCTCATTTAATTTAGTTTCCCTTATAGTAGGTGACCTTCGATTCGGGCCCAATTTGATGAGGTAATCTTTAATATACTTTAATTTATTAAAAATCTCTTTAACCTCATTCGCCATAACATATTACTTTAATATAGATTATTATATATTTTTCACGATACCATGACATTATAACGAAAAGAAAAACGAGAAAAAAATAAATACGACCATGTACCTGATCAATCTAAAAAGAAAATAATCATTACGGTATACGAGTAAAATTGCTATAGAATATTTTTAAGATAGGTACACATACACATTTTATGATTAACATTAATCGAATACCTGACTATTATATTATATGGATACATTAGCCGCACTTGTTACCGCACGCACTTATTTTGGCACTTATTAACCACAACGCACTCACGCCGGAGAATTCCCTGCCGCAGCAACACCCGTGGCCTGTTTACGAAACAAGCTCAACGACCTTCGCAACTCGTAGTTATTAATGCCTCTTTCGATCCATTTGCCGTGACATTTTCTATAATATCGCAACAGCAATATCGCTCCTCCAACAACCAAAACAATGCAGATAGCTATCAATATATAATTTGTGTTACTCGCATGCTGTAGCAGCTGGTCCGTAGCAGCCGAATTCCCGGCTCCGTTTTGCGCTATTATGACTTCTTGCTCCTTAGACTGCTGCTTGCCCATACTGATATATTTCAAAATGAGAAACTCGCGAAAAACAGTTCAAACCAACGAAAGTTGCGTTAAATAGTAACAAAACGTTCCCAAGTAATGAAATCATAATTAGTTCTATAAAGTGCACAAATCACTCAATGTTTATAATAGCGATTCCTTTTACGTAACATCGCGTCGCGCTGGCAGGGTCGCCATATAAGGGTTCGATTCGGGTGAATTAACCTTTTGAACGCCAGAGTATAAACGCATCGCCGTACCCCCGACGCCAAGCCACTTTTTCTGTAAAATGACCTTCAGGAGTATAGGGATTCCAAAACTTTATCGAATATCAACTGTGTTTTTATTTTCGTCTTAAATTTTCTAATAAACCCTACTCATGACACTAATATTTATTTAACCACGAAAGTAATGTTTTATTTAGTTTTATTGTTTATTTTTATGTTAAGGTGCAACGTATTTTTTGTCATACATATGTGACGTTGGCGTTGAGGGCAAGATTTCGTTTGTCACGTATATGTGACAATGGCGTCCAAAAGGTTAATAAACACAACTTGCTAACATGAAGTATGATTTATTACTCCCTAATTCTAATGGATACATAGATTATATAGTCTTAATCTAGGAATAACATGACATCATCCTATCTCTATTTGTCTTACACCATATTGCTCAGTGGCAGGAACGGTGGTGCTCCAGCACTGATGGTACGGAGCTATTTAGCTTCTTGCCAGATGTGCTGGATCGAGTGTCGTACGATTGGGTCGAGCCGGACTACGTTTTGTCGCAGATTTTAACGGGACACGGCAATTTTAGACAGCGTGGCCTGAGCTCTGGCTTTGGGTCGGGACGAGCTTCGCTCAACCGCACCCAAGCGCAGGGCTTTGGCGCCCTCATGAACCTCATAATGACCTATCAATGCACGCCACCACAAGCTGCCAAAAGGATCCTCTCTTCGCCAGAAGAAATGCAGGAGGCGATGAAAAGGCGCCTGGCCCCGACGTAGCGCCCTGCTAGGAGCGATACCGCCCCGCCAATAGGTAGAATATTAACTGGCAGCACGCGGCCCTCGGAGCTAGACTGTCCGGAGGCAAAAAAGGTCGACCAAATTACTGACATGACCAAAATGTCAGCTGAAGCATTGCACAGCGCTACGACTGGACACACAAAAAGCATCATGGACGCAGTCAGGGCGAAGAGCAGTAAGCTAAACAAAGAAGAAATCGCACTGATCGGGTCGCACACGTAGCGCCTTACCGCCCTGATTGGGCATATGTCCCTGCGCCTTGTCGCTGCCGAGCGACGGGCTGCTGCCGCCGAAGAATCGGCGAAGCGTGCGCAGCCAGCGCCCCTCGCAGCCCCTATGCCGGTGCCTATCCTCAGCAGCAGCGCCCTTTCTCCTTCACTTACTCCGACGCTATTAAGCTAGGGAAGTTCTCCGACTCTGTTCCTATCCCCGAACGCCTGGGTCCAGCAGTGGCTGTCTTCCCTGCGGATGACCAGAAAAGTAGCCTTAAGACAGCGGAGGACACTAAGAAATTGCTACAAGCTAGTGTTAACCCCGCGGAATTGGGCTTCAGGATTCAGGGTGTCCGTAAAACTGGTGGCGCCGGTCTCATTGTTGAGACTGCGTCCGAGCTTGATGCCACTGCCCTGCGAGCAGCCGTCCCAGCCACGCTGAGAGTTGCCGAGCCCCACGAGAAGCGCCCCTTGGTAGCCCTACAAGGAGTTGATGCTGACCTCACACCTGATCAATTAATCTCGCAAATCCACGAGCAGAACTTGAAGGAGCAAGGGCCCATCGAGGGGCTAAAGATCAACTTCCGCCCCCTCTTCAGCCGCACTCGCAGGGACAACAGGTGCCTGTGGGTCTGTGAATGCTCAGCTAATCTACGGCGGCAACTTATTGAGAAGGGCCGGCTTTACATTGGCTGGGATGTCGTGGAAGTCAATGACTTCGTTGATGTGACTTGCAGGTGCCAAATGTTCGGGCACCCTGAAAAATATTGCAAGGCCAAAACCATGACCTGTGGCAAATGCGGAGAGGACGGACACAAGACCACTGAGTGCCAGACTAACCAAGAGACGTGCGCCACGTGCAGAAAGCTTGGTAAGAAAAACGGACCAGCGCACCGCACCAACAGCAGAGACTGCCCCGCTCGGAAGTATGCTGAGAGCAGGCCCCTTATAATGACCAACTATGGCCAATAGAGCACTACCAATTGGGCAAATAAATCTACAGGCCTCAGCGTTGGCCACCACAGACCTGCCTGCCATCGCATCTGAACTGGGGCAGGATGTGGTTCTTGTCCAAGAACCATACTCCACGCCCCCCCATCCTGCTTCCGCCACCTCGCCGATTTGGATTCTGCCGGATCAAGAGCGGAATCCTCTTGCTCCGCCTGGATACTCCTTGCACCGTGCTCACACCCCTATGCACCAGTCACTGCACCGTGTGCCAGATAAGTTTGAATGATGGCACTTCCATTCACATTGTCAGCGCCTATTTCCAGTTCTCGGAGGACATCAGCAATCACCTTAATCACCTAGAAATGGTTCTGGACACACTGCGCTCCTACTGGTTCATAATATGCGCTGACACTAACGCACACTCACCAATGTGGCACTGCAGCCCGCGGAACTACGTTGGCAGAGGTCAGGAGGTTACGTACCGACGCCAGCACATGGAAGACTTCATCGTTGGCCGTGACCTGGTTATCCACAACCTTCCAGGTCAGTCACCTACCTTCTGCACGGTCAACGGTGAATCCAACATTGACCTCACGCTGGCCCCTAGGGGTACCCTGGTCGTAGACTGGCGGGTGCACGCCGACTGCAGTTGCAGTGACCACAGACTGATTACTTTTGAACTGACTGGTACGCGGACGCCTGCTCTCTCTGCGTAACCGCTGGAAGAGCCGAAGAGATTCTGCGAGCACGGTGTGGACTGGGAGCGTTTCCGTGCGATGATCAACGAGTGTGGTAGGCAACATTAATTGGCGAAAGTCGACATGCAAGGTAAGTCAGGATTTTACGAACATGATTGCACAAGTGGCTTCTGTATGTCTGGGTGTGTCCGGCAGTCGTAAGAAAAGTAAAGGATATGAATGGTGGTCTTCATCCCTGGAGAACGCTCGCACGCGTAATAACAAAGCACGAAAGGTTTGGCAGAATGCTAGAAAGCGAGGTGTGGGGGGGGCTCTCGAAGAGATTGTAAGAAAGAGGTACCATGAATGCCGCAGTAAGTACAAGGCTATGATGGTGAGGGCGCAGACCAAGTTCTTCCAGAAGCTTGCGAACTCCGGCAACCAGAACCCATGGGGCCTGGCATACCAACTATCTAATGGCAGAATTAGACCGCCGCCTAATGTCATCAATGGGACCAAGTTTTCGGAGGGATATGCTGGGGATGCCCGGACCGCCATAGAAGCGCTCGTCACGGCCCTATGCCCTGACGATGACCCACACACGGACGATGTCTACCATAGGTGCGTGCGTGTCCTGGCGGCCTGTGTACCCTCGGGTCGGGATGCGCGGCCACCGTCCTACGGTGTTGTGGGGAATATAGTCAAGGACCTTCCTTACACGGCACCCGGTATCTATGGGATCACGGCCCGCATGATCAAACATGTGTGGCAAGCAGCTGGCTCCGAGCTAACGCGTTTGTTCGGCCTGTGCGTTGAGGAGGGCACTTTCCCTGATACGTGGAAGGACGGTCGGCTCATCGTCGTGCCGAAAGGCAATGACAGGCCGCTGACTGATCCCAAAGCGTATCGTCCCATCACGCTCCTTTCTGTCCTGGGCAAAACCCTGGAACGAGTCATGCTCCAATGCGCACCCAACATCTCGCGCACTGTCTCATCTTGTCAGCATGGCTTCTCTTGGGGTCGTTCAACACTCACGGCTCTCCGCTCCTTTCAGGAGGTAGTAGTCACGAGCGGGGCCAATTACGTACAGGCGGTGTTCCTGGACATATCTGGCGCCTTTGACAACGCGTGGTGGCCCATGATCCTGCTCAAGGCGAAGAACGTAGGTTGCCCGCCCAACATCTATAGGATGTTGGTCGCCTACTTTAGGAACCGCCGGGCTGGTCTCTTCGTCGGAGGTAGGGTTGTATGGAAGCCACTGACCATGGTAACGCAGGGCTCCGTCTTGGGGCCCTCTCTGTGGACCCTCCTGATGGACGACTTGTTTCGGCTGCCGTACCCAGACGGAGTACAGTTGGTGGCCTTCGGTGATGATGTTACGATACTCATTGAGTCTAACTCTCGTGCCGGTATCGAAGCTTCGGCCTCATGCGCCATGGCCTTAATTAGCCAGTGGGGCCAACGGAACCGTCTGGGCTTCTCCCCCTCCAAGTCATACTCAATGACGTTGAAGGGGAAGATGCCCGGACGACCGCCCACGATAAGACTCAATGAGGTCGCAGTCAAAGCCGTTACGTCGACCAAAGTTCTGGGCGTGGTGGTCGACTCAAGCATGAGCTTTCGGGAGCATGCACTGTCCATCGGTGAGCGCGCCGCAGCAGCCTTCGGTAAGATGTCGCGAGTCTCCGCGTCATCCTGGGGAGTACGGCACAGAGCCCTTCGGCTCGTGTACCAAGGCCTCTTGGCCGGAATCGGTAGAAGTGGCTGAACCAGATATCCTCACGGTTCTAACCGCTGGAATGGCTTTTCTGCATCCCACACAAAGGGGATTATGAATGCGATTCAAACCAAAAGTAGTTGCTTGAAAAAGGACGAGATCGTCGCTATTGGTAGCCACGTCGGGCGTCTCACGGTTGTAATCAGTCACCTGACCCTGCGCCTGGCTGTTGCTGAGGCGAGGCCGGTTTGAACTACCCAACCCCACGGACCTGCTTACTAGACGCTGACGCCGGTGATACCGTACGCTGCGAAACTTAGAATGGGCAACTACAATGATCGCTCACCTGCTCTGCCGCTTAGTGGCCCAACTCTGGCATTTGCGCTAGTGGAGGAGAGCGTTATCACGGCTGAGCAAACGAAACAACTTCTAAAGGAGAGTTTAAATCCGATCGTCCTAGGCGCGCAGATTAGCAATGCCCGGGGGGTTGTGCAGACTACCTCGACTGTCGCCGCCGAACGGCTGAAGCAGGCGGCTCCTAAGTCTCTCAAAGTAACTGAATTGCATAGGAAACAGCCACTAATTGCAATCGGACCAGTAGACGGCAACACTAGCTTTGAAGAGGTCATCGAAGCCATTGTTGAGCAGAATTTTCAGGACGATCCCTCCTGGACTGCTGAGCGCCTTAATAAGAACATGCGCGGGGCTTTTTAAAAGCACCGTCGTGGGGGCGCCGCCACTGCGCTTCTCTATGAATGCACAGCCGAAGTAAGGAAGACGCTGCTAGACAATGGGCGCCTGTTTATTGGATGGCAGGTGGTAGAAGCCACGGACTTCTTAAATAATACCTGCTGCACTAAATGCCAAACGTATGGCCACCCAGAGCGCCACTGTCGCGTTGCTGATCCGACATGAGGCAAGTGCGGCCAGAATGGCCATAGAGCATACAACTGCAAGGCTGAAACGACTGTGTGCCACCTGCCACAAATTCGGCAGGCAAGACTCGAACTCCCATAAGACCGCCTCTTGGGAGTGCCCCGCTAGGATGCACGCAGAGTCGCGCAGTCTAAACATGATCAACTATCATGGCTAGCCGTACCTATCTCACAGTTGGTCAGCTAAACCTGGGCGATTCAGCCACCGCAACCAAAGAACTCCCAGCTATTGCCACAAAACTTGGCCTTGACTTCATCTTGGTGCAAGAGCAGTACGGTGAATGCAGCAATGTTATCTCCATTGGACCTGAAGTAAGAGCAGGAATATTCCTTCACAATCACACACTGCCATTCGCATTGCTTATCCACCTATGAAACCTACACTGCACGGTGGCCAATGTGGCCGACATATTCTTCACATCTACGTATTTTCAATACAGCCACAGGATAGATCCGCACCGGAACCACCTGGAAGGCAGGCATACTGGATAATTTAGGGTGAGGACGGCGCGTGGTCATTGCCGCAGATGTCAACATACACTCTCTGCTCTCACTGGGTTACCTCGGACTATGCAACGTCTCAAATCGATATAAGATGATATTAGGTCTGAATTTCTGCAGGGGATCGAACGCTCGGAGGAGGGCACGGTCTATTACGGGGACCTCGGTGGCACGCTGGCGAACTTCAGACGGTCATCTAGATTCGCGCATGAATGGCATAGTGGCGCGAGCGCGCGTGCGCGAGTGCGCCTGTGCGTGTGCTTGTGTGCGTGTGCTTGTGTGCGTGTGCGCGAGTGCGTGTGCGCGTGTGTTCGTGTGAGGGTGTGTGTGTGTGTGTGAGTGTGTTCGTGTGTGTGTGTGTGTGTGTGTATTTATGTATGTTCGCGCGTGTGTGTGTGTGTGTGTGTGTATGTATGTATGTATGTATGTATGTTCGTGTGTGTGCTCGTGTAGGTGTGTTCCTGTGTGCTCGTGTAGGTGTGTTCCTGTGTGCTCGTGTAGGTGTGTTGTGTGACATGCGTGCGTTTACCCCTGGGCACGTGTCGCGCGTCTCCCCTGGACCTTGCCAACCGATCCGGTAAGACAAATCTTTGATCTTTGGTGATTAGGTTTTCCAGGTCGCGGTGTCCTATCACCTACATACCGGTGTCCCAGAAGACGTGAATCAAATTGTAACGGGAGATTCCTTAGGTAAGGACCTTCCGAAGGGGCTAAAAAATTTAAAAATACTGACCTTTGGTTAAAATAAAAAATCAAAGATTTTAAAAAAGGATGACTCTTCAGACTTAACTACAGGTGCTTCATTTATGGCTAATTTTCTTTTTTTTTTACTATTATTATTTGTGAAGGATTGATTCGTCAAACTGCAAACGATTTTTTTTAAACTGACTTAGTTTTGAAGTCGGAGCATTATTTTGGTGTATTTTTTGCATCTTTGACCTTTGGTTAAAATAAAAAAATCAAAGTTTTTAAAAAAGTTTGACTCTTCAGACTTAACTACAGGTGCTTCGTTTATGGCAATTTTTTTTTTAACTATTGTTATTTGTGAAGGATTGATTCGTCAAACTACAAACGATTTTTTTTTAAACTGACGTGTTTTTAAAGTCGCAGCATTATTTTGGTGTATTTTTTTGCACCAAAAAAAATCTTGTACGTTTGACCAACAACACAACATAATTTTTTTATTTATTTTATTTAGCACATTTGAAAGGCCTTTAAATTTTTTTTGTCTTTATTTAGGAATCTCCCGTTAGAATTTGATTCACATTTTCTGGGACAGCCTGTATACTGATTCTTAATGTTTACACTATCGCAACAGTAAATTGGTTAGTTGGTGTTTTAAAATTTTTTTAACAGGTTCTTGATTAATTCAGCGTAACTTTAGACATTACCCTAGGACTCGCCAGCCTGTTTATCTTGTTAGTTGATTAGCTTGTGCCCCAGCTATGGACAAGGACGACGTGCGCCTGACGGCTGAGAATCGCCGCATTCTCTCAGAACGTGGCCTGAGCTCCGGTTTTGGCACGGGACGAGCGTCGCTCAACCACACCCCACCGCAGGGCTTTGGCGCCCCCATGACCCTTATAATGACCTATCAGTGCACGCCACCACAAGCGGCCAAAAGGGCCCTCTCGTCACCAGAGGAAGTACAGGACGCGATGAAAAGGCGCCTAGCCCTGTCGAAGCGCTCTGTAAGGAACGACGGATCCCCACGCCAATAAGTGGAATATTGACTGGCTGCACGCGGCCATCGGAATTAGGCTGCCCGGAGGCAAAGAAAGTCGAGCAGAGAATCGACATGACCAGCATGTCGGCAGAAACACTGCATAGCGCAACGGCCGCGCATACGAAATTCATCATGACGCAGTCAGGGCGAAGAGCAGCAAGTTAAATTAGGAAGAGATTGCAGTGATCGGGTCGTACACTGAGCACCTTACAGCCTTGATTGGGCATATGGTCCTGCGTCCCGCCGCCGCCGGGCAAAGAGCGGAATACTTCGGCTCCGCCTGGACACTCCGTGCACCGTGCTCACGCACTTATGCAACAACTGCACCGTGTGCCAGATCAGCCTGAATTATGGCACATCCATCCACCTTGTCAGCGCCTATTTCCAGTACTCGGAGGACATTGGCACTCATCTCAAACACCTGGAACTGCTACTGGATTCACTGCGTTCCTACCGGGTCATAATAGGCGCTGACACTAACGCGAATTCACCAATGTGACTCTGCAAACCGCGCAACTACGTCGGCAGAGGATAGGAAGTCACGTACCGACGCCGGCACATAGAGGACTTCATCGTTGGCCGCGATCTTGTCATCCATAACCTCCCAGATCAACCATCTACTTTCTACACGGTCAACGGTGAGTCCAGCATCGACCTCACGCTGACTACTAGGGGGACTCCTGTCGAAGACTGGCGGGTGCACGCCGACTACAGCTGCAGTGACCACAGGCTCATAACCTTCGGGCTGACTGGTGCACGGACGACTGCTCCCCCTGCGGCACCGCTAGAAGAGCTGATGAGATTCCGCGAGCGCGGTGTGGACTGGGGGCGCTTTCGCGCGATGATCGTAGGCAACATTAATTCGCGAAAGTTGGCGTGCAAGGTAAGTCAGGATTTTACGAATATGATTGCACAAGTGGCTAGTGTATGTCTGGGTATGTCTAGCAGTCGTAAGAAAAGCAAAGGATAGGAATGGTGGTCTTCATCCCTGGAGAACGCGCGCAAGCGTAACAATAAAGCAAGAAAGGTTTGGCAGAATGCTAGAAAGCGAGGTGTGGGAGCTCTTGAGGAAATTGTAAGAAACAGGTACCATGAATGCCGCAGTAAGTACAAGGCTATGATTGTGAGGGTGTAAACTGAGTTCTTCCAGAAGCTTGCGAACTCCGGCAACCAGGACCTATGGGGCCTGGCGTACAAACTATCTAGTGGCAGAATTAGACCGCCGCCGAATGTCATCAATAGGACCAAGTTCTCGGAGGGATATGCCGGGGATGCTCGGGCCGCCGTGGAAGCGCTCGTTATGGCCCTTGCCCTGACGACGACCCACGCACGGACGACGCCTACCATAGGCGCGTGCGTGCCCTAGCGGCCTGTGCACCCTGGGGTCGAGACGCGCCTCCACCGTCCTATAGTGTTGTGGGGATTATAGTCAAGGATCTTCCTAACACGGCACCCGGTATCTAATCCGGTACAACAGGCGGCAAATATGATCCGGTATGGTTAAACGTTTAAGGTAATTTAAATATCAATTATACATAATAATATATGTAAGTGTTTAGTTTCTCTATTTTTTATATTCTCATTATATATCTGTTATTTAATATTTTAGTTATAATTCAGTTATATTGTTATTAGTATTAGTTTAGATAATAAATGTATATGATTGTTACTAATTTGATATTAAAGTGTAATATATAAGCGTATTTACTATTAAATATTTCAGGTATAATAATAGAACATAAGTAGTCCTTGTTTATTTTACTTACAAAAAGCAGAACTACAATATAAGGTTTGCCTAAGACGAGGTGAAAAGGCTAGTACCCTCGATGAGTTACGTAATCAAAATACTAAGCTCGCTCCAAGTTCTCCCTCCGAGGACATTCTCTATTCGTATCTGCCCCCCGAAGAGGAAATCGCGGCCTTCAAAATTTCGCTATTTAAAGCTAATAACAGCATTAAAATGTTAAAAACGGGGGAGAGGCACTACCACGCCGCTGCAAGCGCGGCTGCCGAGGCACACCTGGTCCGCGTGATACCCCATATCACCGACACGTGAAGATAGCGGCTGTATGTCCCCCTATAGAAGTAGACACCCATTCGGGAGATGCTAGGCCAGGTAGTAAAAGACCTAACCAACACAGTACCTGGTATGGATGCTATATGTATGTGCTCGTGTGATAAAGCATGCGTGGTGGACATCTTTTGAATGTAAAGTGCATTGAACAAGGTGTATTTCCCACCATATGAAAAACAGGTAAATTAGTAGTTTTGCCAAAGGGCAATGACAAACCGCTGTAAGATCCCAAAGAATAGAGCGGTCACTCATTTGTCAATTTTGGGTGGAACGTTTTATTATAGTCTGCGCTCCTTGCCTGCACCGCAATTTATTATTAGCACAACATGGTTTTAAGCATGGAAAGTCGCCGGTCACACACTGCTCAACGTAGTTCTGGACAGACCGAGTTACGAGTACTGCGGAAAACTATGTTCAGATTGAATTATTAGATATCTCAGGGGCCTTCGACAACGCCTGATACTTGTTAAACTTACGCAGGGTGGATGTCCACCAAACATCTAACATATAATAGCTAGTTACTTTTGAAATAAACGCGTCGGCCTATTCGTGGGCAACCAGGTGGTGTGGAAGCAATCCACGATGCGATTTCCCTAAAGTTCGGTGTTAGGGCCAACGCTCTGGAACCTCCTGCTGGACGACATCCTGAAACTGCCGACGCCAGATGGCGTCAGCATGGTTCCCTATGCAGACGACATTACGATATTAATCGAGGCCCCATCCAGAGCGACTACAGAGCGTGGACGACGTTTAGGGCGTCGACACCGTCTCAATTTTTTCTAAGAAGACCCTTACTATGGGGATAAATTTAAGTGCTTCGAATGAAATGCTTGGATGGAGCCTCCATCGTACAAGTGGCCAGCACCTTAATATTGGGCGTCACAAATTACGAGGCTAGCTCCTACGTTCCGCAGGCAAATTTAACCGGACAAAGAGCCGTGAACTGCTTCGGGAAGATGACGAGAGTATCGGCATTGACTTGAGGTATTCGACACAAGGCCCTTAGGATCCTGTACTCAAGGTCCTATGTGGCAGTGATTACATATGCTGCGGCCGTAAGGTGGTGACGCTCGACCCAGAATGCCATGCGACACGAAACTTACAGGTCTGTCTTCTGGCGGTGCTACCGGCCGACCTGGAAGTTATTCGTGCAGGACAACTCACGCAGGAGGAGCCAGGATCGTTCGGCAAGGAGCGCAAGTATAAAATACGACACCTGACGTAGTTTGTCGTTGTCCAATGGCAGAAAAGGTGGATGTCAGAAGACAAAGGCACAGACCTGACGATGTTCATCCCAACTGTGATCTAGTGGGTACTGGATCAGGCCAGCATGGAACAAAGAGATCCTGAAAACTGCAGAGGACACTACAAAAACCCGGCAAATTAGTAAGAGACGGCGGCCATATTGGAAATTGTTCGGCGAGGAGCGAGACGTCGCATTCGCGACCAAACAGATAAATATAGTGGCAGTTAACAGTGATAGTGACATCTACCTAGGTAGTGACGCTTGTCAATCTTGCGCGATAGAGACGCCAACTGTCTAAATAAATTGGTAAAAACACTTGTTGTGCTGTGAGTGTAAATGTTTGTCTGCGTGTCTGTCTATGTAAGTGTCTGTCTGTGTGTAAATGTTTATGTAAGTGTTTGTGAGCTGGTCAATAGCGAGCTTTTCTGCGCATAAGTGGCATTCGAAAAGGAAGGAACTGGAAGTTTGAATACACAAAGACTACTCGAACGCGAAATACTGCGACTGGACTGCGTCGTATCTACCCTAATAGGGGAGAGTGGATATTGAGAAGGGACAGGATAATGATTTGTAGGGAGCCAAGAGCGCACCAGGGAAAAAGCCCTCGCAAGTACCGGTGCGTCTCCCAAGATTCGGTTGACACTCGGTCCGTATGCCGAAAAGTGGGAATGACCATGAGGAGGTGGTGGGATTGTCCCTATCTACTTCGTCGTCGGCACTTGTCGCGGCAGGACGTGCGCGCGGTGTGATCTCTCGCGATTATTAATATAATTATGCGTGTGTGCGAGTGTTATCCATCGAGGTGGCATGAGCGCAACCACCGTCTGCACCCGAGGGGTTAGAGGCGGAATCGCCGAGCTCCGGATACCCGTGGATCGCCTTTAGAACTGTTATAACCCTATTTTACTCGCAGTAAATGCTGAGAACTGCATTTAATTTTTATTTATAAGAGTTTATAGCCATGTGACAGAGAGCTTAGCGTCAGTCGGGATTCAGCCTCATACCGCGTCAGTTCTTATGTCAAGATTTCGTTTTTTCGGTGTAACCTTGTGCCAAAATTGATAATAAACTGTTAGCTGGTGTTAAATAGTTTTTTTAAAAAGTCACTCCGAGAACCGCGCTTAACAAATTGGTGTCAGAAGTGGGATGCTGATAGGTTTTCTGGACACGTGTTCAGACCACAGCATCCGGACAGTGCCAGAGTGACCGTGTACGAGGGGCGTATCGAGAGATCGACGATCAGCCTCCGCTCCCTTGCAGCGTGAGCCCGCATCTCCAAAAACACGCAAGTACACTTTGCAGCCGACCGTCAGCCTCCGCTCTATAGCGTGAGCCGGCGCCGCAACCAGGGGAATCGCGACCCCAATATCTCCAGCCTAGCAGAACGCTGTCGACTGGAAGCCTCCGCTTTTTGCGTGAGCCAGCACCGCGATCTGAGCACACCAAGGTCAAGTCCCGAAACAAGAGACTTCGCTTCATCTCCATTTATCTGCAAATTCCTACTTGCTTTAAAAAACCTTCTAGGTGGTAAAGCATGTTCCTGCTGACTCAATTGACGCTGTCCATCGCCGTGTTCAACGTGATAACGTGAGTCTACAAATTCTTTCTACCAATTCTATTCTGAATTTTGTGTTTTTGTGTGCCGTGAATCAATCAGTGAATCTAAGTGAACCGCGTTAAACCGTTGAACTCTACTATACTAAAACTTATATTATACTAAGTCTTACTAAATCTTATGTACTAAGTATTACCAAATCTTATATACTTACTAAATCTTACCAAATCTTATATAGGTACTTACTAAGAATTACCAAAACTTATCTGCTAAAACTCTAATTTCTTAATACTTACCTTATGTCTGACTCCGAACCTGCTGTAAAAACTGAAAGCGACAGTAAAAAATCTAAGAAAATGTCAAACACTGTAACGCTTAACTTTCTTTCCAAATTTATAAAGCCATACGATGGGAAAAGAGAAACACTCCCGGCTTTCTTAACAAACTGCGATAACGCCATCGCCCTTGCCTCCGCTGAACAGCAAAGTACTCTATGCAAATTTATTATTTCACAGCTCGAAGGTAAAGCCCAAGTAGCATGCTCTTTAAAAACCTTCGATGACTGGACTTCGCTTAAAACGTTCCTCAAACAAAATTTCGGCGAAAAGAAACATTCCTCTCATCTATTATCCGACTTGCAGAATTGTAAACAAAATCTGCCCTCGGAGACTGTCACGCAGTACTCGTTGCGAATAGAAGGGTGCTTAACACGACTTCTCTCTGATATACATTTTTCATGTAGCAATAAAGACGAATTAGTAGGTAGAGTTGCTGGTATTGAAGATTTGGCCCTCAATACATTCTTAATGGGTTTAAATCCTAACTTCTCTCATATAGTACGATGTCGAAACCCAAAAACTTTAAATGACGCTGTGACCCATGCCATTGAAGAGGAAAAGTTGTTCAATGTTACTAATTCAACTTCAAAGTCTAACAAAATCTGTTCGACTTGTAATAAGTCGGGTCATTTATCTTCCGAATGTTTCAAAAATAAAATTATAGATAAAAGTACAAATAAATCTTATATCACATTTGCTTCTAACTCTAACTCGAATCGGGTTCCCACACAATTGCATCCTATGCAAAATAATTATAAAGGTAGTTCTCCTAGTAAACACTGCATACTGTAAAAATCTTGGTCACACGATAAACGAGTGTCGTAAAAGACAATATAATAACAATCGTCGCAATATGCAACATGATACACGGGCACAGTGTAATGAAACAACCAGAGACAACACTAAATTACACTTGTGCGATATCAATAATATTAATATCTCTGAGTCAAATGAAAATGCTAATTTAAACTAAATCGGATATCGATGACGTGCCGATCGGAATCCCCCAAAAATAAATTAGGCAATACCTACTATGTCTTATAATAATTCTAATTCTTATCCTAAATCGAATGATCATTCAAAATCTTATAATAGATCTTATAATAATACTATTTCTAAATCTTATGATCATACAAACTCTTATACTAAATCTTATGATCATACAAACTCTTATACTAAATCTTATGATCATACAAACTCTTATACTAAATCTTATGATCATACAAATTCTTATGCTAAATCTTACAATGACTCAGCCTCTAATACTACGTCCTATACTCATTCAAATTCTAATGCTAAATCGTATGTTAGTGAAACTAAATCTAATACCTTACCTAATAATGTGATTAATCAATGTCACACGGGAGATATTATGTCACACCCTAAATCTGGGGAAAGTAATATTCTAATTTATGAATATAATTCATTCATAAAAAAGGTAACACTGCCGCATGTTTTTCTATATACAAAGCATACTACTAGAGCCCTCGTAATGCTTGTTGATACAGGAGCCAGTGTCTCCCTGGTAAAAGAATCTAGTTTATATAAAAAACCTGAGTTGTCTAAGGAAATAGTACGGCTCAAAGGTATCAATGATACCAAAACGTATTGCGAAACATTAGGTACTTTTCAAATGCAATTTATTCTATCTAAGGAAATCTTCTCATACAAATTTCATGTCGTAAGGGACGACATTGATCTCGAATATGATGGTATAATAGGTACAGACTGTCTAGGTCACCTTAAAGCCGTTGTCGATTATAATAATAAATGTCTAAATATGCACAATCATACTCTTTCCTTACACTTTAAGTTACCTACTTATATTATTCCAGCTCGCTCAGAAGCTATAATCGAGTGTGGAGTATCAAATAAATTTAATGAACTATCTGAAATCAAAGAAGCATTAGTACTCGATCATAAAATATCTGAAGGGGTATACGTAGCTAATTGTATAGTTACTTTAAAACCAAACCGCAGAGTAAATGTTTCTATTTTAAACACCACTGAATCAGATATCGTAATTAATAACTATTCAGTGCATCTTACACCTTATGAAGTCTTCTCTGGGTGTATTGAAAATATCGAAACTATAAATAATATCTCAATTCCTATCACCGATAGACATAATAGAGTTCTAAATCAAATTCGAACTTCTCACTTAAATCATGAAGAACAGACAGCCTTATTAGACTGCTGCTCACAATATACCGATGTATTTCATCTCGAAGGCGAACCTCTTACTTGCACAAGTACTATTAGTCATTCTATTGACACTGGGAATGCACCTCCGATTCATGCAAAGTCATACCGCTTCCCAGAATGTCATAAGGAAGAGGTAGACCGTCAGATAAAAAATATGCTAGATCAGAATATCATAAGTCCTTCGCAATCGCCATGGAGTGCGCCGGTATGGGTTGTCCCCAAAAAGGCAGACGCTTCCGGTAAAAGGAAATGGCGAATCGTTATTGATTACCGTCGTCTTAACGATGTCACTGTATCCGAAATATACCCTATCCCTTTGATTACAGATATTCTAGATCAATTAGGGCATTCTAAATATTTTACTACGCTTGATCTTGCAAGTGGATTTCATCAAATAGCCCTTAATTCTGATGACGCCGCGAAAACTGGTTTCACAATCGTCGGTACTAATGAGACCTCTGGGCACTACCAGTTCAACCGTATGCCTTTTGGCTTAAAAAATGCGCCCAGCACGTTTCAGCGTCTCATGAACACAGTTCTATCTGGCATTCAAGGCTTACATTGCTATATTTATTTAGATGACTGTATCTTGTATTCATATGACCTAGAATCGCATATATCCAAGTTAAAATTAGTTCTCGACAGGTTTCGTGAACATAACTTGAAACTACAACCCGATAAGTGCGAGTTTCTACGCCGCGAAGTAACTTATCTTGGCCACGTAATCACAGACAAAGGTGTATCACCTAACCCAGACAAAATAAAAGCTATTAAAGATCTCCCTACTCCCAAAAATCCTAAAGACATTAAATCTTTCTTAGGCCTTGTCGGTTATTATCGTAGGTTTATAGAAAACTTTTCCAAAATTACAAAACCACTGACGTCACTCTTAAAAAAGGACGCCGCTTTCTCGTGGTCTCAAGAACAAGAAATTGCTTTTCAAACTCTTAAAGACAAATTAATTACAGCACCCTTACTTCAATATCCTGACTATAACAAACCCTTTATACTGACCACCGACGCCTCTAATTATGCTGTAGGAGCTATATTGTCTCAAGGCGAAATCGGCAAGGATAAACCGATAGCCTATGCGTCGCGTACTTTAAACAGAGCAGAAGGAAACTACTCTACTACAGAGAAAGAACTTCTTGCCATCCTCTTTGGTGTTAAAACCTTCCGTCCCTATTTATACGGATATCGATTTAAAATCGTTACTGATCACAGGCCCTTAGTTTGGCTCTTCAACGTAAAAGATCCAGGTAGTCGTCTTATACGATGGCGCCTTAAACTCGAAGAGTACGACTATGAAATCATATACAAACAAGGATGATTAAATTCTAACGTCGATGCTCTGTCTCGATATCCCGTAAACGCCTTAACCAATTCTAATTTAAATAATTACACATATGAGGAATACTTCAAAAAACAATTCCTAAAAACCACATCAAATAATGATACAAAAATCGAAGAGCATAGTCAATCTTTACATTTAGCGAAACAAAAATCAATTGCTTGTCCGATCTCTCTAGATTTTGACTACTCTATGCCACACTGTGAACAGTTGTTATCACCTTTAGAAAATTTTGCTGAGTTAAAGAGCCGTGAACGTGAACTTGAAACGATATACACGGTCGACTCTATGGCGTAGTGGTTAGTGTAACCGACTGCCACGCCTGAGGTCGCGGGTTCGATTCCCGCACAAGTCAAACATTTGTGTGCATGAACATGAATGTTTGTCTTGGTCTGGGTGTTTCTATGTATAATATGTATGTATTTACAAAAAAAAGTATATATGTATGTTTATCCATTGTCTAGTATCCATAGTACAAGCTCTGCTTAGTTTGGGCTAGATGGTGTTGTGTGTATGTGGTAGAATATTATATTATTATTATTATTATTATTATTATTATTATAACAAGTTGCTCTATTTAATGTTTACAAAAGTACATCATTATGATGAAACAAATTATCGAACTATTTATAATCTAATTATGAAATTGCGAAATCAAATAATATCCAACGATATTTACGAAGGAGAAATAGCCATTTCGGATTTCTCTGAACCATTTACTAAATTAAACTACACAAAGGTTTATAATATAATATCTTTTATTTTTCATGCGACTGACATCAAGGTCCATATTTACAAAAATCAAATAATATATCCTACTCCTGCCGAAGTACCAAGTATTCTTAAAGAAAATCATGGTACCCCTATCGCTGGTCACCCCGGCGTGAAGCGAATGTATAATAGGATCAAAGCATCTTATTATTGGAAAAGTATGCGTTCAGATATAGAACGATTTGTAAAGGACTGCCGATTATGTCAGATAAACAAACCATTACGACATTCAAATAAGGCACCCATGGTCATTACATCCTCCAGTACTAGACCCTTTGAAAGATTAGCCTTAGATATTGTGCGCACCCTTCCCGAAGCAGGCTTGCAAAAATTTAAATATATCCTCACCTTGCAAGATGATTTAACCAAATTCTCATCTGCTTATCCAATGATCACATGCTCAACTGATGAAGTAGCACGAAATCTCATTCATTTCTTTTCCTTATTCGGATTTCCTAAAATGATCCTTACCGATCAAGGTACTTGTTTCACCTCTGAACTATTCAAACAGTTAACAGAGATTCTCAAAATTAAAAATTTATTTTCAACCCCGTATCATCCCCAAACAAATGGCGCTCTTGAACGGAGTCACGCCACCCTAAAGGAATATCTAAAATCGTTTGTTAACGATAATCATGATGATTGGCACTGCTATTTAGCGACTGCCATCCTATCTTATAATACCACTCCTCACTGTACCACTGAATTTACTCCTTTCGAGTTATTATATGGTTATAAGCCATCTATTCCTAATAGTTTATACACAAATGATAATCCTACCTATCATGATTATATTCGCGCTTTGCAATACCGTATGAAATACTCTCGCGAAAGAGCTTTGGAAAACATTGCAAAAAGTAAAGAAACTTCCAAAAAATATTATGATACAAATTCTTCTAATACTAAGGCCTATAAAGTCGGAGACATGGTCTATTTAAAATGTCACCATAGACTACGAAAAGCCTTGTCCCCAGTTTGGAAAGGACCATACAAGATAATTAAAATTAATGATAAAAATAACGTAACTCTAAGCATTAATCGTAAACACATAAAATATCATACTAATGAAATCAAACCCGCTCACTCGTAGTGTTGTCTCTTTCAGAACGTTATGGCGTCACTGCCACGCAGAGCCTTCTTTAACGCCGATAGTGCACAGCCCAGGAATTTATTTCGACCCTATTGAAACTGTTTATTTTTATAATGACTATTGGAAAGTAATAACACATATAGATATTGTATCGGTTGAACCGCATCTCAATAATATCGATAACTTAATTAGATCGACTTTAGACTTATGCATTAAATCGCAATTAACCGAATTCATGCAATGTAAAGACCTCTTTAGTCCAGTTGAAGTCAATTTGCAAGCTAATCTCATTAAATTAGATTCTCTGTCTCATATCATATCCTCAGATCCACCAAATAGATTCAAAAGATCGATTGAATTTGGTGGTGAAATATTAAAGTTTTTCTTTGGAACACTAGATGCTGATGATGCACGTAAATATGATGCCGCTATTAACTCATTTCAACAAAGCGAAGATGAATTGTATAATTTAATGAAAGAGAACATTCACATAGTAAAGTCTACCATGAATGCATTTAATTCCACCATTTCAAGGTTGAATAAAAATGAAATTAGATTAACTTCCCAAATTAATAAACTCAATGAGATTTTAATTCAAACTACTAAAAATAATAATGAGGTTTTGTATATATCTAAAATAAATAATTGACTTAATATTATCGAAGGTTCCTTATTAACTATTTCTAACTTCCTAGACTCTGTTTTAAACTCTATCTTATTTGCAAAAGCCAACGTTTTACATCCCTCTGTAATTACACCTTCTAACTTATTAATGGAACTAACTAAGCGAAATCATGTCATAAACAAACGATTAGATTTTCCAGTTCCTCTCAATATAGAAACTATACATACATTAATAGATGTATCAAAACTAACTGCATATTATTATAAGAAAAGAATTGTATTTGTCATCCAAATTCCTCTTATCTCTCCTATAAAATATAACGTATATAAATTAATACCATTACCTACCCCATCTGATCAAACCAACCATAATGTTTTTGCCCTTATTCACCCAACAAACCCTTACCTAGCCATAACGGATGATAGGTTAAATTATGCGATGTTGTCCAATTTAAATATAAAAGATTGTTTAAAAATAAATAATGATTATTCTATTTGTCAATTAGTTACTATATATTCTAGTAATTCTAACCCATCCTGCGAGATGAAATTATTAACTGAAGTAGTGTCGTCACTACCTAAAGAGTGTGATTTCAGACTATTATATGGTCAAATTGATATTTGGCACAAATTGCACCAAAACGAATGGATTTATGTACAATCCAACCCAAATAAATTAACAGTAAAATGCAAAGATGGCCTTAAAGACCAATCTGTACTTGGTACTGGGTTACTTAAATTAACGCCTGATTGTATTGGTTATTCGAAAACTCTACAATTTATACCATCAACCACAATGACTTCTATGTATAATAACCCATTTACCATTGATTTCGATATTACTCAAGATAATTGTTGTAATAAAGATTTTGTTAACAAAACAATTCCATTGTTGTCTCCATTATCTTTAAGTAATATAGACTTAGATTCTTTAAAGCACACTTCTCATAAATTAGATGACTTAGAAATAGAAATCAATAAATATCAAAATCAATCTCATTTTGTTAAATATTCGACTTATTATTCAGGATTCACTTATGCTATGATTGTCACGATAATTTTATTTATTTTATATAAATTGTATAACTATTATTTCAATTACAAAAATCGATCATCCTGTTGTATTCAAATCTTTAATCAGTGTAATACAAGAAGAAATGTTCAAACTCAAAATAGAATCCTTAATTCTATTGAAATGATTGATCAACATGAAAATTCCTTATCTGATAGTGATAATAACTCTCACTATTCATCGAATATAAATTTAAATAATTAAGCATTTTTTGGAATTTACTTAAAATTAAATTCTTTTTTAAGATAAGCTATATTTCTAATTTTACATTTCTATAATTATACAACATCTTATACTATGTCTTATTAGTTATAAAATAACATTGTAAAATCTTGACATGAAAACTTAAATGCAATGAAAACGCTTTTGAACTTCGCTTTCATCTTATTTAAGATAAAGCTTCGTCTTTTGGGGGGACGTGTTATAACCCTATTTTACTCGCAGTAAATGCATTTAATTTTTATTTATAAGAGTTTATAGCCATGTGACAGAGAGCTTAGCGTCAGTCGGGATTCAGCCTCATACCGCGTCAGTTCTTATGTCAAGATTTCGTTTTTTCGGTGTAACCTTGTGCCAAAATTGATAATAAACTGTTAGCTGGTGTTAAATAGTTTTTTTAAAAAGTCACTCCGAGAACCGCGCTTAACAGAACACTTAGTGAGGCGCCCTAATATAGGTGAGTTGCATAGAATTTCGAATATGATCATCAGGATAGTATTTTTTATTACAATATGACTCACATAAGCACACAGAGAAATGTAGATGACCTAGGTAAATATTAAATAATGATTCATTACACTAATTGGGGTCGTAGGCATGTATAAATATTGAGGTTACATAGTTGCAATGTGCCTACAAATTCGTGTTTTACCAACTATGTTTATTAATTACTCAGTTGTCAGGTTCGTGAATTATTGTCTAGCTAAGTTCGTAAATTAGGCTGCACGCACACACAAGGACTAACCGGGAGGCGCAATGAAAGAGGACGAAGGTCATCACTTCGGTACGCATGAGGAGCAGGTCCTGATCTCGAGCAGTGTGATAGTGTTCCCCTCGTGCTTATCACTCCACCCGGAGCCTCATCCCGCGCATTGTATCACACATCTACTCGGCCAGTTGCTAGCAAAATATCGTTGTCCTCCCCAGAGAAAGTACAAGACCTCGTAGACATGACCACATCCACCATGGAGTCTGTGCGAACACGCATATCCAAGCTCACAAAGCGCTGCGGAATTTAATGGAAGAAGACGAAGCGCACCGCAAGCTGGAGAGACGGCTACTGAAGGACTCGGCGTGGAGGCTGTTTACTCTTAAAGGAAGATCTTAGCTCATACACCGCCAAACGTCTTAAACTGAGAGCCAGATAAGCTCCAAAAGAATTGCAGAACATTATACAGCCGTTCCAGCTCCCAGCCAATAAAGAAAGCGAAGCCCAAAACAAACGCAATGCTCAGCATAATTGTGATAACGATGTGAAGACCACGTCGGAGTTTGAGTCAGAAGCCAGCGACCACCGCGAGAATTGCAGAGAACTAACAGGTATTATGAACCTTCATGCTTTCTTTACATGTACACCTTAGGTTGTGGCCTATACTCCGAAGGGTAGGCAGTGTATCATACACACATTTCGCCATCGACGCGAAACGGTCAAATGTCACGTCCTTCATCATTTTTAGTTATTGAAATGAAAACTTCTTTAGGCGCGTTGAGCACTTCTTGCGTGAACAAAAATCATAGACCTCGCATCATCGTCACGCTTCCACGCTTTCCATTTTTGAATTAGAATACTAGCGGTCGCCTAGTGCTCGAAATTCGACCAATAATATTGCTGATATATGTCATTATATATTGATATATGTAACCATAGTTACGCGCTTCGACTGCGTGTGTCAAATGCACGCTTTCCATTTATGAATTATTTTTGGTTTATAAAGAAGTGTTTATGATCAAGGATTAAAGTTTTCACTTTTATCGGCAGACCCCAAAGACCGCCCCAATTTTTTTTATGTCATGTCTAAAATTTTTGTTAATTATTATTATTATTTAGATTTTTATAGTCAGTTATAATGGCTGGAACACCTTGTTGATATGCGATGTAAAATACTAAAATTATATTTAATTGGCAATTTAAAGGGGTACTAGGTTTAACCCCTTTTTTCGAACCTAGCAACTAATCTAAATGTAGCTTCAGAACCTTATTAGACTCACTAGCCTCTATATGTATTTTAACGTACATAAGTGTTACTTTGTGACCTAAATGAATAAATGATTTTTTACTTTGACTTTGATATTTACGAAATTTGCAAATGTTATAAATGATCCAATAGAAAATTATGGAGGCTTGTCATTAGCAACATTGCTACATAAATATTTATCAATATTAAAATTGTTATTAGTCTGTAAGCCTTCTTCAAAAACAAAAAAATAGGACGTGAGCCTATTGGCATCTACTAAGCAATTCAAGCCACCCTCCCCCCCTCCCCCCGTGTTGCTTCTGAGAATTTCTCAAACGCAATATATATAAACGTATTGGCGAGCTGGTAATAGAGCTCAAACCATCACGTGTAGCGGTCGCATTCACTACCTACTAACTTGTCACGTAATCGTCTCGCAGCGCACGGCTGCGTGCGCGGCGAGCGAGATGGTGGCATCACTAGTCCCCCTCCGAGCGGCGGCGGCCTATATAAGTGGATCGTGCCCTTGTGGAGCCCTTCTTCCTTCCGCTGAGCTGCACAACGAGTTAAGTGGTTCTTCCTAATAAGAACCACGTAGGAAGCCTTTGAGAACCACGCCCTGATTCCTATTAATTGTGTAGCTTGCTTTAAGTGTGTGTTATATACTCATTGTTAATAAAAGTGTTAATTGTTGTACTATCTTTGAATCATCTCTGCTTTAAGTAACCTCAAGACACCACCTGTTGTTATCCTAACTAAACCCTTAAGGTTACAATGGCGCCTGGCAATTTAGACTAAAAAGGCTTGCTACGTGGTGTATTTTTTACTGTTCTATGTCTACTATATACTGTGTACTGTGCGTGTGTATTCTGTTCTAAAGAGGTACGTAATTTTGCTATTTTAAAGTGTATAATCAACCACGTGTGTGATTGCGTAGTGGAATTGTATATTTTAATCGCTAACTACGCCGTGCTTTTAGTGTTAATTCCTTTACACGTGCTATATTGCTAATTAGCTATCGCATTTTTTTTCCTTACTTCTTTGGACAGAATCATACACAAATATTCTACTGTGTTCTATATTAGTGCTTTCTCGCTGCGTATATTGTTGATTTATCTGCGTAATTAGTGATAATTCTCGGCCGTTCGGTACCTCGTGAGCATCGCGAACACTCGAACAAGATGGCGTACGAAATTAAGTTTCCGTTGTTGAGTAAGTCGGAATTACTTTACGAAGTCACCTTACGTGGTGGTGAGGCTGGCACGGTTGAACAACTAAGGAAATCAATCGCCAAGCTGGCACCAGGTTCTCCTTCTGAGAGCATCTTGGATTCTCAATTGTCTCCCGAAGACGATATCGCGGCTTTGAAAATCTCATTATTTCGAGCATCCAATAATATTAAAGTCTTGCGTACAAGGTTATATAGTAATCTATTAGCTAGAACAGAGTCACTTTTAAATCACATTTTCCATAGATTAAACCGCGTTTGTCTGGACAATCCTACAATTAGATGTACTTTGTAATTTTTTTTTTGTGCTCGTCAAAATGACCACATTCCATCTGATGGTAAGCAGTCGTGTGGTCTAAGAGCAGTGGCCTCCACATCGCCCCCCACAGTAGCCGAGGCGATGTTGAGGTCTCTACTTTGACGGCCTGAGAAGATGCTTTTTCACGCCCCGCTTAAAGAACCCAGGATTGAAGGAAGAAGGAAACACGTGCCTTGGCAGAGAATTCCATGCCTTGGTCGTTCGGCAGAGGTATGAGGACCCAAACTTTTTGGTACGCGCTCTAATCGACTCTACCGTGTAAGGATGGCATCTGAGCCCAGCACGCGTTGTTCTGGATAGGAAAGGGGAGGGCGGGATAAGGTGGAATAACTCTTCAGAGCACTCCCCGTGGTATATTATGTAGAAACATGCCAATGAGGCAATGTCCCTACGGAGTTGAAGAGGTTCCAGTGAACTCGTGACCTCTGGATCTCCGACGATACGGACAGCCCGCCGCTGTAACCGGTCGAGAGCGTCCAGCAAGTACTGCGCGGAGCCATCCCAAAGATAAGAACAGTACTCCACGCAAGGACGCACTTGTGCCTTATACAATAGGCACAGTTGCCCAGGCGTGAAGAACCGCCTCACCCTGTTCAGAACTCCGAGTTTTCGCGAAGCTTGCTTAATGACGCTCTCGATATAGGTTTTCTGATTAAGGGAGCGGCAAAGATCCATACCTAAGATGGAGAGGCTGTCACGTATCACCAGTGGAGTGTTCTTCAGAGAAGGGAGGGGAAGGAACGGAGACTTTTTTGTTGAGAACGCGCATGCCTTGGTCTTCTTGGCGTTGAACTCGATCAAGTTCTTAGCACCCCATTCATAGATGCGTTCCAAGGTCTGGTCAAGTTCAACGACAAGATTCTGCCTTTTCCGCTCAACCTCAGCCTGTTTGGCCCCAGGATGTCCGAGATATCGCCCATGCACGGTACTGTCGTCCGCATAACAATGTATGTTGCCGAGATTCAACATATCATTGATATGCAGAAGAAAGAGCGTAGGGGATAAGACAGAACCCTGAGGCACTCCTGCATTGACCTGCATAAATTTGGAAGCACGACCGTCGCAAAGGACCCGAATACGACGCTTCTGCAGGAAACTTGCAATCCAAGTGCACAGTTGAGGTGGCAAGCCATAAGCCGGAAGCTTGGAAAGAAGAGACCGGTGCCAGACTTTGTCGAAAGCTTTGGCTATGTCAAGGCTGATAGCCAAAGACTCGCCGTGCTTGTCCATAGCCTCACCCCAGAGGTGCGTGACGAACGCTAGAAGATCACCCGTTGATCGTTTAGACCGAAAGCCGTATGGGCGATCATTGGTCAACGATTGATCCTCCAGGTAGCGGACAATTTGGGTGTTTATAATCCGCTCGAACATCTTGGAGAGCACCGAGGTGATAGCTATGGGTCGATAGTTGCTTGGCTCGGAACGGTCCCCCTTTTTGGGAATCGGTTGAACGTTCGCCTCCTTCCAAGCCTCAGGCACAATGCCTGCGGCGTAAGACGTCCGGTATAGGCGCGTAAGCGTGGGAGACAACTCCTCTGCACATTTTTTAAGGACCACAGCTGGGATGCCGTCAGGTCCTCGAGGTAGATCGAGAGACTGCAGTATCGCACGAACGGTTCGTTGCCTGATACATATATCAGGCAACGAGTCAGCAGTCATCGATTCGGGAGTTGGCCGCAAAGAGATTTGCAAGCAGATCTGCTTTCTCCTGCGGCCGATGAGCCAGTGATCCATTCGGATACCTCTAGAGGGGGCAGCAAGGTCTGGCAGAAGTTGGACTGCACGGCTTTGGCCAGGCGCCAATAGCTACGACTGCCCGTAGGATGCGCCATGAGTTCCTGGCCGAACCGTGCGACGCGCTGGGCATCCGCTCTTAAGTAGTCTTGCAGACCTTTATGGCTTGGTTGAACGCTGCCTTGAGGTGATCCACGTTAGGGTCGTGGAGAGTGCGAGCCCTGGTCCAAGCGCGGTACGCTGTCTGGTTGCGTTCAACAGCATCAGCGCATTCACGACCGAACCAGGGCCTTTTCCTGCCGGCGCTCGTGACATCACTGTATGGAATATAATATTCCATACCGAGGATGATTTCACCAGCGACAGCAGTAGGGCTCTCTGATGGATCCCTGTTCTCAAAGCAGCGTTGAGCCCAAGGGATGGATGCGAAGTACTCCCGCATTCCATCCCAGTCTGCTGACGAGTAGTGCCACAGTCGTCGTCTTGCCTCCTCGGGTCGTGGGGGCGTAACAACAACAGCTGTGGCACAAACCAGACAGTGGTCTGAGGTGCCCAGAGGAGCACGAATCGACACACTGTACCGCTTCGGGTTACTTGTCAGCAGCAGATCGAGCAGAGAGGGCGCCTGACCTGCAATGTCTGGTATCCGGGTGGGCTGGAGTACCAGTTGAGACAGGTCATGCGTGAGAGCGAACGCATGGGCAGTTCGTCCCGCGTGGTCTGTTTTGGGAGAACCCAACCAGGTCTCATGGTGGGCATTGAAATCCATCTGGGATGAGTTCCACGGCTTATATTCCTCATATAAAACCTTAGTTTCTCAGCCGGAAAAATTAACTTCACAAACACATGGCACTTTAGTTAGCCAGCAGATTGAGCTAATAAATATATTGTCTTATCATCATCATCATCATCATCATCATTTCAGCCTATTGCAGTCCACTGCTGGACATAAGCCTTTATATATCTATACTAATATTATAAAGCTGAAGAGTTTGTTTGTTTGTTTGCTTGAACGCGCTAATCTCAGGAACTCCTGGTCCGATTTGAAAAATTCTTTCAGTGTTAGATAGCCCATTTATCGAGGAAGGCTATAGGCTATATATCATCACGCTAAGATCAATAACAGCTGAGCACCAATGAAGAATGTTTCAAAATCGGAGGGTATTTTTTCCTTTTGAGAGCTTCCGCTGCGTGCGCTGCGTAAACAGTTAAAGTTTCGCAAAAATCATGTATGACAGACTTGTTCTCCTTTAAAAGTTCTAAAAAAAGTCCGCGACAGCATATGTCTATCTTTTAAGATTGGCTCACTATAACCATTTTTATGCTAACCAAATTTGTTCTAAAATAATGCATTATTTGCGAAGGTATTATTATAAACATGATATTAATCCTTATCCAAATAAATACGTTATTCATCAGAAGTATTTAATTTAAAACGAAATTGCCCTTTACATCATTCGATTTCAATGAATATTTTAGGAGATATCGCAGTTTTAAAATAACATTGCAGCAAAATAATTACCCAAATTCTTTTAGTGTTGTATAGCCTATTTATCGAGGAAGGCTATATAACATCACGCTACGACCCACGGGGGCGGCGCAGTAACGATAAACGCGGGTGAAACCGCGGGAACATCTAGTATATATATAAAGGCTTATGAGAGAAAACTATTCTCTGAACTATCAAAATTTTAATATAATCGCAAGTCTTGTGTGCGTGCATTTATACAAAAGATTAATGAATTTATGTCAGCTAGGAACATACCTGAGAATAAAATATTCTCTTTTGCTTTTGAGATCTTTTCCGATGACGCTTTAACTTGGTTCCGTAGTATTAGGGATAGCGTCACTTCTTGGGGTCAATTGTGTCAGTTGTTGAAGAGGGATTTTAGCCCCCATAATTACGATTATAAGCTGATGTCTGAAATAAGACAACGATCGCAAGGCGAGTCAGAAAACATAACCATATATATTGCAAAAATGCAAGGTTTATTTTCTAGACTCGATACTCCTATTAGCGAGTCTATCAAATTAGAAATTTTATTAAACAACATTAGGCCTTGCTACAATAATTGTCTTTTAACTACCAACGTAATAGATATACCTTCTCTAATTAACGTTTGTAGAAAGTTTGAAGGATTTGCTAGCCGTTCTAAGGATTTTAACCTATCAGACACCGCGCGCGCGCTAATGTAAACAATAACAATCCCCGCGTCCCGCGCCGCCCGGCACTCAAGGACACTTGAGCGTTATTCGAGTCGGTCGGCAGATGTTTATAATTTAGAACGCAAAGTTATGATAACAAAGCTTGTGTTTCTTAGAAGTATACATTGTAAGCTACGATAAGTGTTATGAATCATCGCATTTACGTGTATATTTTAGTTTATACGTCTGGTTAAAGTAACCGAATTGGAAATATGAGATGATATTACTATATCTTTATTATATAGATTAATTGATTTGTCTAATAAGATGTTTTACTTTTTCTATTTCCTAGTTAAATACTGTTTATAGTAAAAAAAAGTATTTATAATGTCTGTGAGAAAAAATAAGATATTAGCATTTGAAAGTGCGTGACGAGTACATTTTAGAGCGCGGAGAAGTAAATATTGATTATGCCAATCAATCATAACCTATTGTATAACATCGTGGGGTGGAACATCGAAAACAATATTATTGCCATTAGAACGTGCGCAAAGAGCCATCTTAAAGGTCATTCCGCCCTTTCATCTTCCCTACCTATGAACTATACCAATCCACTAACATTTTAACTGTCCGTCAACTATTTATCCTGCACACTATTCTAAAACAACATACGCTACTACCTTTCTTACCTACGAACAAAAGAAGGAAAGACTTAGTTTGTGAAAGCGTCCAAACTAAGCATGCTTACATGAAGAAATTTTTCTTATGTTTGGGGCCTTTTCTGTACAATAAACTAAATAAGTTATTAGATATATATAGCATTAATCATAATCAATGGCACATAAGTTTTAACAAAGTACCTAAAAACGCTTACGTATTCAGATACAGATAATTTGCTAGTAGTTGTAAAATAATTTATTTTTGTTTAAGCAATTTTTTATTTATAATTGTTATTGTTCATAAATATTTTAATTGTACACTCGCGTGCAAGTAAATCGACTCAAGCCTCAAGTGCGCATAAAAAGTGATATAACTTAAAAATGCCTTATTTTACCTCTATATAATGTTTTACATAATTAAAGCCTAGTAATTGAGCTTTAAAATTATGTAAGTTGCATGAAAATCGATTCAGTAGGTTAGTAAAAAAGGTGAATGTCAAAGATATTGTAAAAAATTTTGAAAATTCATACAATTTCACAGTATGGGGGTTATTGGGTATAAATGAAACAAAATGTGCATAAGATAAAAAATTTATTCGTGTCAATATTTGGTGTTCCCTCCTCTAGCCCTGATCACTGCTCTCAAGCGATTCTTCATCGACCTTATCAACTTTTTAATTGATGATTGTGGTATTCGGCCCCACTCTTCTACCAACGCAGTCTTGAGCTCATTGATGTTTGTCGGAGCTGGATTCCTCGCCCTAACTTTACTTTTGAGCTCGTCCCATATGTGCTCAATGGGATTTAAATCGGGGCTGAGCGCTGGCCAATCCATAGTGTGAATTCCAACTTCACTCAGGAACTCACGTGTGGCCCGAGCAGTGTGACATCGGGCATTGTCATGCATCAAGATGAAATTATCCCCAATAAAGCCTTGATAAGGGACAACTTGATCCAGTAGAACATTTTCAATGTAACGATCACTGGTCAGACCTCCTCTCCGGTCTCCCCCAGGAACGAAAACAAGGTCTATTTTTGCTTCTAAGGAAATTCCAGCCCACATCATGCAAGAACCGCCACCAACGGTGCAACGGTTTCAACAAAGCAGCACTGTGAAAACCGTTCACCAGGACGCCGGTACACCCGACCTCTCCTGTCGCTGCCATGGAGACACATCCTCGTCTCATCTGTGAACAGGACCGACTGCCATTGCTCTATGCTCCAATCCAAGTGCTCTCGAGCAAAGTGAAGGCGTGCTTGACGGTGGGCTGTGGTCAACTTCGGGCCTGTAGCGGGTCTTTTCGGAGTAAGGTTAGCTTCCTTCAACCTTCTTCTAACTGTCCACTGACTGACAGTTACTCCGCGAACTTGACGTAGCTCCTGCTGCACATCCACGCCGGTAAGGTGTCGATTTCGGAGAGAGGTCGAGACCAAAAACCGGTCGTCACGCTCCGAGGTGCACCGGCGTCGGCTGGTATTAGGCCGCCGAGTGAAGGCACCACTCTCTTGAAACCTCCTGTACACTCTCGAGACAGCAGACTGACTCATATTCAACCGACAAGCGACTTCTCGCTGGTTCAACCCTTCTTGCAACAGGGCAACGACTTGAGCGGCTTCTTCAGGTGTTGTATCCATAATTTTCTTCAAATGACGGCTTCAATTTGCAGAGATGTGTTCAGGTCAACGTCTAGTGAGCGACTGATAAGAAAAAACGATTACAGGGGGTTTTTATAGCGGGTTGTGTCGCGCAAGTTGTGTATAGAGCGCAGAGCAGTTTATGGGAGGTTGCGTTCAGTTGCATTCTAAGGACATGTGTTTATTTAAATTACTGAAATTATGCTACCATTTTAAAGCCTAATTACTAGGCTATAATTATGTAAAATATTATATAGAGGTAAAATAAGGCATTTTTAAGTTATATCACTTTTTATGCGCACTTGAGCCTTGAGTCGATTTACTTGCACGCGAGTGTAGTTATACTTAACTACCTATATATGTTTGCAGTACATGTATAAATGTTAAATGTTTTTTGTAGACCCTTACTTTATTAACAATAGAATAACCATGTAATATTAGAAACAGCCTGAAACACAGGTCTCTGACCTAGTTCACGTAATAAAATGCAAAAACAGACTATAAACAAGACTTTTTGTGTCCAATTTTTAAATTGTAAAATGTTTTCCTTTAGATTAAATATAGTTTTAATGTGAATTTAATACAATAAGTAGCCTGTAATGTGTTTTGTAAAGACTTTTATTTATTTATTGAATAAAAATTTATTAAAAAAAAATATTATTGAAAATTTCTAAAAAAAATTCTGTCGTAGCCTTGTGCGTGTTTTTCACATATTTTATAGAAATACTAATAAATAACACTATCATAGTGATTAAAACCTGAAATACGATATAATAAAATAATAAAAAAATAAAATATCAAAAAAGGCGGAAAATCTGAGAAATGATAATAGGTTATTTTGGGCTTCAGTTTGTTATACAACAATAACAATAGTCACTATTGTTTTTATTGTGTCTAAAAATAGAAAGAATAAGCTTTCCAATAATGTATTATACTTACATACTTGCCCTATAAAAACTACAGATAACAGCGGAACAAATAACATAGACGAATGAACGTGTGGCGCAAAGTCACGTGACATGACAAAAAAATATTTAGAAAAATATTATTCAGTTGATAAATATTTATTCGGAAAGCTCGGTTGATTCTGAGAACATTGATATGCAACACAATATTTTAAATACAGGCCTTATAATAAAAAAACAGCAAACAAAACACGCCCCAACGCTTCGACCCCATATAGCGTCACCGGGGTTTTACGGGTGCAAATGTGACGACGCTATATAGCGTCACCGGGGTTTGAGAGGAACCACCTAAAGTGTCTCCTAATACCCTAGCACCTGACTTTGCGTACAATTATCCTTCTTCTAGTTCTACTAGTACTAATAAAGGCAGTTTTAATAATAAAAACTTTTATAATACGTCTCCAAATTATAAAAGTTTTAACTTTCATAATCGGCCTAGTACATCTTTTAATACTAATGCACACGTGAATGCTATTGGTGTCGCATCTAGTAATAATACTTCACACTCGCTCGACACTTGTCGTCAGCCGAGGTATCTAATTTGTTTTAAGTGCGGATTGAAAGGTTTTCATGCTTCTGATTGTCCTAATTGTAAGTCTAAGCTTACTACTACTAAGTCTAAACTAATTGGCAAGAATTGGGGAAATAACAATCACTCTAAATTGAACAAAACTGAGTGGTCTGATTGGTTATCTTATATTTCTGAATTCTTTAACAGTTGTCGCTCGTCCTCAACCAGCGACACTACTATCGAGGAGACCCCTTGTGTTTCTCTCACCGTAAATGGCAAAAGTGCTGTTGGCCAATTGTTTCCAAGAATTGCCACAGAAGAGCCCGAGTCTAGAAAGACTCGGGCTCTTCTGTGGCAATTCTTGGAAACAATTCTCATAAACATTTTTTAAGCAATAACTATAAACTTAATAATACTAAACAATTGGAACTGATTACCGCGAGCGGAGACAGACTAAATACGTTGGGATCAACTGCTATTCCGATTAAATTTCAAAATAAATTGTTTAATTTAGTCGTTCATATTGTTCCCGATTTAAAGACTCCTTTAATTCTGGAAATGGATTTTTGGAGAGGTTTTGGTCTATTTCCTAATAACTTGGAATCTATCTTGCTTCCAAATAAGTCTGTTGCACATGTCGCTGAACTACAGGCGAATGTCGGTAGTCATCTTGTTTCTTATGGTCTTCTAAAAGCCAATCAGAGAGCTACCGCTTCCAACATTAATCCTAAACTCACCGATACTTCTTCTCAGAAGCGGGGTCTCGGTTGCACAAAACTAAAATCACGTTCTATTGATGCAGATAACTTGGTACCTGATTTGCTTTCTCGATCGATACCTAATTCTACTATTTCAAATTCCATTCAGGAACATACTAATTGTTCTTTAGAGCTCCCAGTTACTGAAGATTCCTGGTACCTAAATATTTATAACGGGTGTTCTGATTAACCTACGTCAATTGTAGATTATCAGGTTGTAAACAATAAAATGTATCGTTTTAAAAATCTCTTAACCCTCTCACTAGAGACTTTCAATGGAAAGAGGTTGTTCCGTCTGAGCAACGGCCTACCATTCTAACTAAAACTTATTCTTCGCCCACAGTTGGCCATCTTGGTATCTTTAAAACTTATAAGCGTCTGGCACTTAGTTACTATTGGCCGGGCATGGGCTCTGACGTCAAAAAGTTTGTAAATTCGTGCGATTTTTGTATCGCACACCAACGTAATAATTGTAAATTCTATAATTTACGTCGTAAACCGGCTGAATTCAACGTTGGTGACATGGTTTGTCGAAGGACATTTGACCGCACCTATAAAAATAAATATTTTACAAAATTGTCTCCTAAAATTACTTGTAAAATTATTTCTAAGAAGTCACCATTAATCTATATACTGTCTGATATGTCTGGTAAACCTCTCGGTGAATGGCATATTAAGGACTTGAAACTAATTAACTATAAGGAATAGTTTAGTGGTTCTACCTAGTGGACTTTGTAGTACCGAACCCAAGACCTTGTCGTAGGGCTAGCTAGATCACAACATTGTTGTTTTTTTTCTCTGTGATTGGCATATAACAAACTTAATTACTTCACTTCCAAAGTAATACTTCCTAGCGTAACACTAGAAAATATATACTTCTAAACTGTGTACTTCAATGCGTATTGTATGTCTAAAAAATTCTTTATGTATTATAATTTTTTTTTATTTTAGACAAAACGTTGTGGCTTAGTTACGCATTCTTTCATCATGCCAATTATTGCCTTCGAAAATACTCATCGAAATCTAAATATTTCATTATTTTTTCCCTACGGTTCAAATGTTAAATGGTCACTGCCAAGTCAATCTACGGGTTCGATATTTTTTGATCTTGTAATTTTTTTTCTTTTTTCTTTTAGGCATAGTGGTTGTCCTTGTCTGCTAGCTGGCGTACTAATCGCTATATATTCTGTATTGTTTCAATGACATCGCAGTTCATTAATCTTCATAACAAAACTATTAACTAATTACATTGTTGACGGTCTAAACGTGTTTATTATCTAGCGGTCTGTCGTCGAGTCCGCATTACTAATGAATGAATCACCTTGCCTTTAACTTGTTTTTTATTGTTTACCTGCTTGCTAATTATCTGTTCGCAGCTATGGTGTCATGTTACTACAGACTCTTATCTAACTACTATATACCTAATTTAAAATACTGACACCACTTGTCCTTAAACTGATTCCAGGGTGCTGATCGGCGGCTGCTGCCGGCTGCAGGGAGTCCTCGGGAGGCCGAATTTTCCCGAGGAAAAATTCTCTGTCAGCGAGGGGGGTGTGTCACGTAATCGACTCGCGGCGCACGGCTGCGTGCGCGGCGAGCGAGATGGTGGCATCACTAGTCCCCCTCCGAGCGGCGGCGGCCTATATAAGTGGATCGTGCCCTGGCGGAGCCCTTCTTCCTTCCGCCGAGCTGCACAACGAGTTAAGTGGTTCTTCCTAATAAGAACCACGTAGGAAGCCTTTGAGAACCACGCCCTGATTCCTATTAATTGTGTAGCTTGCTTTAAGTGTGTGTTATATACTCATTGTTAATAAAAGTTTTAATTGTTGTACTATCTTTGAATCATCTCTGCTTTAAGTAACCTCAAGACACCACGCCCCTACAGCGTGGCCTGTCGTTATCCTAACTAAACCTTAAGGTTACAAACTAATATTATAAATGAAAATGTTAGTGTTATTTGTTTGTTTGTTTGTTGCGCTCTCACTCCTGAGCTACTCGACCGATCGACATGAAGTTTCGCATACACGTTGTCAAAACAACAGAAAAGATAATTTAAATCTTTCATCAAGAAAGAAAGTACTATTTTCAAGAAATAGTTTTTTGACAAAATCTAGTCGAACATGAGCAATGCCGCGGGCAATATTTAGTTTATGCATAAGCGCACCCCATCGCAATAATTAAATACTCTAAAAGTACATTACTTGTGCCGTGGCGCGTGCCGCGTGCCACGTGCCGCGTGCCACGTGCCGCGTGCCACGTGCCGCGTGCTATCCACATGCGACATTGAAAAGAGCAGGCAGCAGGCGTTAATGTCAATGACTTCTACTGCTGATCCAGGTACCATATGTTCGGACACCCAGAGATGATGAGAGTCAAGATGGCGGGTGTACCTTAATGAATCGAGTAATAACATTTACCAAAAAAATGTACCTAAATAGTACTATTTAGTACCTCGGTTAAAAAAAATTGTACCTCCTTTAGAAGGAAACCACAGCTAAATTTAGATACAACTGCCATATTGACGTCAATATGGCGGGTGTTCTATAACATTTTATTATTTTATTAGTAATGGTTACATTACTGATGAAACATAATGACACCAAAATAATGTACCTAAATAGTACTATTTAGTACCTCGGTTAAAAAAAACTGTACCTCCTTTAGAAGGAAACCACAGCTAAATTTAGGTACAGCATCCGTACTGAAGTCAATATGGCGGGTGTTCTATAGTATTTTATTATTTTATTAGTAATCGTTACATTACTAATAAAATATAATGACACCAAAAAAATGTACCTAAATAGTACTATTTAGTACCTCGGTTAAAAAAAAATTACCTCCTTTAGAAGGAAACCACAGCTAAATTTAGGAACACCAGCCGTATTGACGTCAATATAGCGGCTGTTCTATAATATTTTATTATTTAACTATTTCTAATAAAATATACCTAATAACACCAAAAAAATGTACCTAAAAAGTACCTCAAGTAAAAAAAAAATACACACTTGATCAGTTCGAACTGAGAAATAAAACAACCGTGTCTTGTGTCTAAGCAAACACGATAATTATCATGAAATATTGATATAGTTACATATACATCTATATTTTACGGATATTTTTCATTACGAATTATATGAACACGAATAGAAGCCCCGAGGCGAGACCAACAACCTGCAATGCAGTCTCACATTCGAATCCTGGGCGCGCACCAATGACTTTTCGAATGTTCAAAATTTATGTGCTAATTTGTTAAATAATGATCGCTTGCTTCCGTGCCTTGGAGAGCACGTTAAGCCGTTGGTCCCGGCTGTCATGAACATCTTTCACAGGCTTTACGGGGAAGTCAGTACCCTCAAATATCCTGACATTAGTCTAATCAACCGAATGACGTTTCACTTTCTGGCCAGTAGCGATAGCCTAGTCGGGAGACCGATAGACTGCCACGCAGTAGGTCTCGGGTTCGAACTCATGGCACAAGGCACAAACAAGAAAAATAACATATTTTACACATAAGACTTTTGACAAAACTAATATAAGTATATTTACACGGTTAAGATCAGATTTGCATAAAGCTAATTTTCGAGAACATTATGTAGAACTCTATGCAGGTTGCCTTACGATGTTTTCCTTCACCGTTTAAAGCAAGCGATAATTAACAATTTAATAGGTACGCACATAACTTCGAAAAGTCATAGGTGCGTGCCGTGAGTTCGAACCCGAGACCTACTGCGTGGCAGTCTATCGGTCTCCCGACTAGGCTATCGCTACTGGCCAGAAGGTGAAACGTCATTCGGTTGATTGGACTAATGTCAGGATATATGAGGGTGCTGACATCCCCGTAAAGCCTGTGAAAGATGTTCATGACAGCCGGGACCAACGGCTTAACGTGCTCTCCAAGGCACGGAAGCAAGCGATCATTATTTAACAAATTAGCACATAAATTTTGAACATTCGAAAAGTCATTGGTGCGCGCCCAGGATTCGAATGTGAGACTGCATTGCAGGTTGTTGGTCTCGCCTCGGGGCTTCTATTCGTGTTCATATAATTCGTAATGAAAAATATCCGTTAAATATAGATGTATATGTAATTATATCAATATTTCATGATAATTATCGTGTTTGCTTAGACACAAGACACGGTTGTTTTATTTCTCAGTACGAACTGATCAAGTGTGTATTTTTTTTACTTGAGGTACTTTTTAGGTACCTACATTTTTTTGGTGTTATTAGGTATATTTTATTAGAAATAGTTAAATAATAAAATATTATAGAACAGCCGCTATATTGACGTCAATACGGCTGGTGTTCCTAAATTTAGCTGTGGTTTCCTTCTAAATGAAGTACAGTTTTTTTTAACCGAGGTACTAAATAGTACTATTTAGGTAAATTTTTTTGGTGTCATTATATTTTATTAGTAACTAGATGTTCCCGCGGTTTAACCCGCGTTTATCGTTACTGCGCCGCCCCCGTGGGTCGTAGCGTGATGTTATATAGCCTATAGCCTTCCTCGATAAATAGGCTATCCAACACTAAAAGAATTTTTCAAATCGAACCAGTAGTAATCACGCAGAATAAACCAGGAGAAACATCGTTTGTACTATGTCTGTAATGGGTAATTATTTTGCTGCGATGTTATTTTAAAACTGCTATATCTCCTAAGATATTCATTGAATGTAAAGGGCAATTTCGTTTTAAATTAAATACTTGTGATGAATAACGTATTTATTTGGATAAGGATTAATATCATGTTTATAATAATACCTTCGCAAATAATGCATTGTTTTAGAACAAATTTGGTTAGCATAAAAATGGTTATAGTGAGCCAACCTTAAAAGATAGACATATGCTGTCGCGGACTTTTTTTTAGAACTTTTAAAGGGGAACAATTCTGGCATACATGATTTTTGCGAAACTTTAACTGTTTACGCAGCGCACGCAGCGGAAGCTCTCAAAAGGAAAAAATACTTTCCGATTTTGAAACATTCTTCATTGGTGCTCCGCTCCTATTGATCTTAGCGTGATGATATATAGCCTATAGCCTTCCTCGATAAATGGGCTATCTAACACTGAAAGAATTTTTCAAATCAGGCCAGTAGTTCCTGAGATTAGCGCGTTCAAGCAAACAAACAAACAAACTCTTCAGCTTTATAATATTAGTCTAGATTGTATATCGGTTGACAAACTGAGTATAAGATGGTACTGAACTGTTATACATTAATGATCTGCGAGACGCTATTAACCATGATTCTGTACTATTCGCCGATGACACAACGTTAATAATTAAAAGCAAAAATGAGCTAACTCTACACAACGAAATACAAGAGACATTGAAAAAAACTATTACATGGCTTGATTATAATAACCTAAAATTAAATATGTCTAAAACGAATATAATTAAATTTCAAACATACAACACAAATATAACGAGCCATAGTATAATCTACAATAAAGAACCTGTCTAAAACGAATATAATTAAACTAGATGTTCCCGCGGTTTCACCCGCGTTTACCGTTACTGCGCCGCCCCCGTGGGTCGTAGCGTGATGTTATATAGCCTATAGCCTTTCTCGATAAATAGGCTATCCAACACTAAAAGAATTTTTCAAATCGAACCAGTAGTAATCACGCAGAATAAACCAGGAGAAACATCGTTTGTACTATGTCTGTAATGGGTAATTATTTTGCTGCGATGTTATTTTAAAACTGCTATATCTTCTAAGATATTCATTGAAATCGAATGATGTAAAGGGCAATTTTGTTTTAAATTAAATACTTGTGATGAATAACGTATTTATTTGGATAAGGATTAATATCATGTTTATAAAAATACCTTCGCAAATAATGCATTATTTTAGAACAAATTTCGTTAGCATAAAAATGGTTATAGTGAGCCAACCTTAAAAGATAGACTTATGCTGTCGCGGACTTTTTTTTAGAACTTTTAAAGGGGAACAATTCTGACATACATGATTTTTGCGAAACTTTAACTGTTTACGCAGCGCACGCAGCGGAAGCTCTCAAAAGAAAAAAATACTCTCCGATTTTGAAACATTCTTCATTGGTGCTCCGCTCCTATTGATCTTAGCGTGATGATATATAGCCTATAGCCTTCCTCGATAAATGGGCTATCTAACACTGAAAGGATTTTTCAAATCGGGTAGTAGTTCCTGAGATTAGCGCGTTCAAGTAAACAAACAAACAAACAAACAAACAAACTCTTCAGCTTTATAATATTAGTATAGATTTCAAACATACAACACAAATATAACGAGCCATAGTATAATCTACAATAACGAACCTATACAGATAATTAACGATTGTGTATTCCTAGGTATTAGTATTGACAAACAATGTAACTGGAAGTCACATATAGAGAAGACCACCAACAAGATAGATCGCTACGTCTACGTACTAAGACGGATCAGAGAGATCGTAAACTTCCAAACCGCTATAATCGTGTACCACGCATATGTATCTTCCGCACTAAGGTATGGGATTATTTTATAGGGAAACTCTGTAGATGTGAATATACTGTTTCGTGCACAAAAAAAGTGTATGAGAGCAATGTGTGGCGTAAATTATCTCGACAGCTGTAAACCATTGTTCCATAATCATAAAATATTACCGTTACCATGCCTATACATATTTGAAATTTGCAAATTTGTTAAAACACATCCCGAACTGTTAAATAAACTTGGCGACGCTCAAGGTAGCCGTACGCGACATAAATTTAGATTAAAACTGCCCCAAATTAGAGTCGAAATATTTAGAAAAAATGTATACTGTATGGCCATAAGGGTATATAACCATCTACCCAATGATCTCACTAGGTTACCAATGACATTGTTTAAGCGTAAATTGTTTAATTTATTACTTAATAAAAGATATTATTCGGTAACTGAATATTTTAATGATAGATACATAATCTAGATGATATTATTAATATAATTATAAATACATTACTGTTATTAAAATATTTTCAATTCTAGATTAAGATATGTGTTGGCGCTCTTAACCTATGCACGGTATACCAGGCGGGGATTGGCTAAGCGCGTGCGACGGGAACCAATCAGCGTACGGCGTGTGCGGCGGCAGCGCCATCAATTTCTAATATTTAAAACTAATCTCGATACGACATATTGGTACGGGCTGCACGCATAAAGTTCTTTAAAACGATTATTCGCAAAAACAATAGTGAAACAGTCAAATATACGCAACATCTATTCTTCACGCCCTCGTTGATATCCTTCGAGCCTTTTGGTCCTTCGAGCCGGATTTACCAAAACTGAACCAGACGAAGACGGACCGTACGAGAGACGCTAAGCAGTGAAGTTTGGAGAACCTGATTGTTCGTGGTTGCAGTGCTTTAGTGTGGTGAGCCAACCAAACTCCTTCATATCTCTTTCCTATCCTTTTCAATATTGTGCTATACTGTGCTACACGTTTTCAAAATACTAGCTAACGTAGCTTTGCTTACGCTTCGAAAACTTGCCGCCATTTTGTTTGCAAAATGACTAACCCAGACATAAAATTAGAAGTCACGATGAAAGATTTAAAGAAAAAACGTAGTTCTCTTAAATGCCGTTTAACACATTTTAGAAAGTATGTGAATTCTTTCGAAGGTGTAGACTTATCGGTTCACCAACGGGCGGAATTAAAATTACGCGTGGTTGGTTCACAGAACCTAATGAGTGATTTCAATAACGTTCAGACTCAAATTGAAGATATCACCCCGGAGATTAATATCGAGCAACAATTACAATCACGCGAAGAATTTGAAAGGGAATATTATGTTGTTTTAGCCTTAGCCGAGTGTCTCACCACTTCTGACGAGACGACAATTAGTAAATCGAAATCTACACGGGCTAATGGTGTCAAGCTACCATCCATTACGATCCCGTGCTTTGACGGTTCATATGAACATTGGTTGGATTTCCGTGATACATTTTCATCCTTAGTTCACGATTGCAAAACCATTACACCTATTCAAAAGTTTCATTATTTAAAATCGTCATTAAAATATAACGCTAAAACCGTAATAGATTCCCTAGAGTTTTCTGCAGACAATTATAGCGTCGCTTGGGAATTGTTAATGAATCGTTATGATAATACAGCACTATTAATACACAATCTTGTTAAAGCCATTTTTTCCATGTCGACGTTAACCAAAGAATCTCCAGCACAATTACGTAAGTTAATAGATACAATTTTACGGAACTTACGTGCATTAAAACTTTTAGGCGAACCTACCGATCACTGGGATACGCTTATCATTTATGTGGGATGAATTGAATTATTGAACGTGAAGAATGTAAGCTGATTTTTGAACGTAACTGAGTGAAAGGGACGGATAGACGAAGGAGTGAGTGAGTGAGGAAATGTAACTGTGAGGCGTGTGATGGCGGACGTGGTTTTGTTGCAAAGAAGGATTTTTTATGTGTAATTTGGCAAAAGATTATAGTTGGGAAGAAATAAAAGCGTGTTCTTGGGTTCCGGTCTTTGATTGACAAAGATCACACTCTCACAGAAGTGGGGGCTCGTCCTTCAACCTTGGGTTGGAGTTCCGGCGTGGCGTGGGGCACGTGGTTTCAAAACGTGCCTATTAACTATGAAGAATTGAAGAGATTATAATTTTTAAGACGAAAGACGCTATTAAGACGACAAAATGACGAGAAAGAAGCAAGAAGACGGTGAGAAGAAGCATTCTCAACCTATGATGATGTTGCACATGACCGCCGATCTAGTTCAGAAGTTCAGCGGCCAAGACGCTAACTATCCTGCGTACATGTGGATACAAGACGTGGGAGACAATGCATAAATATTCGAGTGGGCCCCGTTGCAAACATTACTTGTAGCGCGACGTTCACTGACGGGTACAGCAGAGTTATGGTTGAAGTCAGAGAAGCCATATAAGACGTGGGAATCTTTAAAACAAGAAATTGCGAAGGAATTCCCGACTACAAGTGATACAAAGGCGATACATGAGATGATGAGCGCGAGAAAGAAAAAGAGTAATGAAAGCTGCCTAGATTACCTACTCGTTATGAAGGAGATGGGAAAACGTGGTAAACTCGCCGAGTATGTAACAATAAAATACATAGTAGACGGCATTGTTGACTCTGAGTCTAATAAAGTGATGTTGTACGGAATAAAAAACTATGCTGAACTGAAAGAGAAATTAAAAGTTTACGAGTTAGTGAAGTCAAAAACAAGAAATGAACAAGAACGCCCCAATCAAAGTAATCGGCGTGGACAGTATAACAGCGCGCCAAAGCAAGAGGAGCAGCAGAATAATCAAAGTACGGTGCGGTGCTATAATTGTGGCGGATTGGGGCATACATCATCCAGTTGTCGTAATAAAGAAAAAGGTGCAAAATGTTTTAAGTGTAATGAGTTCGGCCATATTGCAAGTTCGTGCAAATCCGAAACGACGAACAGGGAACGCTTCTATCATGCAGGCGATCGGAAAACATCGGCGACAGCTTCGGGAGGGCTCGGAAGAACGTACGGAAACGAACGAACGAATGGGCAGCAGCAGTGGCGCTCCCAACAATCGGCAACAGGTATTACGAAACGCACGATGTTCGAATCGGTAGAAAACGCGGCGGACTTCACTACTGACTCTAGCGGTGATATTGGCAATATTGGGAGACAGCACAAGTGCAAGATGGCGGATTGCAGCGGCAATCAATGCGTGTACGACGCGAATGTTCAACCTGAACCAGCTGTCAAAACTTGTCAATGTCATTATGGAGCGAAAGAGGTTATGAGATGTGAAAATACAATGGAAAAAGTGACGAAAAAACCATTAAAAATGATCACCATGTGCGGAAAGACTGTAAAATCTCTCATAGATAGTGGCAGCGATGTGAATTTAATAAATAATGACTTATATAAGACGCTTTTGGTAAAAAAATACGACGACTATATTTTAATGAATGGTTTAGGTCAAGCGCAGGTAAATTCCGTAGGGAAAATATGTATTGACATAATTATCGACAATATTATTTACAGAGAAGTGACCTTCCATATAGTGCCTAGTTCTTGTATGCCATATTCTGTAATTATTGGTCAGGAATTTCTGAAAAATGTTGTGGCAGTGATGAATGAGGGTTCAGTGTTGTTATTTCCGAAAGAAGAAGAGTGGTGGTTAAAACTTAATTGTTTTCCATGTACTGTTGATCTAATAGATCCAGCTGAGGATGAGATTCAGAAGAAGGTTGTCAGGTTAGTAGAAAATTATGAGCCGAAACAAATTAAAGAAGCACCCGTGGAGTTAAAGATTGTATTAAAAGACGACATACCTGTGACGCAGCGACCACGACGCATTTCTTTCAAGGAGCAAGAAGAAGTTGATAAGCAAGTAGAGCAGTGGCTTAAAGACGGCATTATTAAAGTGAGTTTTTCAGAATATGCTAGTCCTTTGGTATTGGTGCGTAAAAAAGATGACTCTATTAGAATTTGTGTCGATTACAGATTATTAAATAAAATAATACTCAAAGATGAATATCCTTTGCCAATTATAGACGACCTGATAGACAGATTGGCAAAAGCGAAAGTATTTTCAGCACTTGATTTGAAAAATGGCTATTTTCACTTAAAGATTAATGAAGAATCGACAAAATATACTGCATTTGTAACCAAGACGGGGCAGTATGAGTTTTTGAGGGCACCGTTTGGTTTAGCAACATGTCCCAAAGTATTTATGAGATACATTACATCAATTTTCAGAGATCTAATCGCCAAAGGTATAGTCATAATATTTATTGATGATCTATTAATTCCAGCTGCAAATGAAGAGCAAGCCGTAGAACGCTTAAGTGAAGTATTAAAGACAGCATCTGAGTACGGCCTGAACATCAATTGGAAGAAGTCGCAGCTGTTGGTCCGGAAGGTAGAGTACCTAGGACATGTCATTCAAAATGTTATGATTATTCCATCACCAGAGAAGACTGAATCTGTTATGAAGTACCCAGAACTAAAGAATATATAACAGCTAAATAGTTTCTTGGGATTGTGCTCTTATTTCAGAAAGTTCATAGAAGGATATGCACAATTGGCACAACCACTAACAGATATGTTGAGAAAAGAAAAGACATTTGAATTTACTGCACAACATCAGAATATATTCAAAATATTGAAAGAGAAACTGGCAAGTGCTCCGGTACTAAAGATTTATGACCCAAGTGCAGTAACTGAACTACATACAGATGCTTCCAGCGTAGCTTATTCAGCAATTTTAATGCAAAAGTGTGATGAAGACGGAGAACTGCATCCAGTGCATTATATGAGTCGAAGAACATCAGAGGCAGAGAGTAAATATACAAATTATGAGTTAGAAGCGTTAGCAATTATAGAAGGAGTAAAGAAGTTCCGTCATTATTTACATGGAATACACTTCAAGATTGTTACAGACTGAAAGCATTTCAGATGACCCTTGATAAAAAAGACTTGGTGATGTCGACCAGAGTTGCAAGGTGGATTCTACTTCTACAAGATTATGAGTTCACGATTGAACACCGTAGTGGCAGCAAGATGCGACATGCTGACGCCCTAAGTAGAATGCTTCAGGTAACTGCCGTAACTAGAAACTTGCACAGAGAGTTAAAATGTGCCCAAAAGAGTGATGACGGCTTAAAAGCAATAATGGATGTACTGAAGGAAGGAAAAACATATCAAGACTACTACATAAACCAAGGATTATTATGCAAAGGATCAGATCAGTCTCTTGTAGTACCAAGAAAAATGGAGAATGAAATAATAAAAAGAGCACATGAGAATGGACATTTTGAAAAAAAGAAGACTATGGAAATGATTAGCAAGGACTACTTTATTGAAAACTTAGAGAAGAAAGTAACAGAATACATAAAAACATGCGTTCCTTGTATTTTAGGAAGTAGAAAAGAAGGAAAGCAGGAAGGATTTCTTCATCCAATTGGGAAAGTAGAAGGACCACTGCACACATTACACGTGGACCACATAGGACCACTAGCGGAGACAAAAAAGAAATATAACCATATATTGACAGTTGTAGATGGATTTACAAAGTATGTATGGATTTTTCCAGTAAAGTCTGTGACAGCGAAGGAAACACTAGATAAAATGTTGATTTTACAGCAAATGTTTGGAAATCCAGAAAGAATAATCAGCGATAAAGGAACAGCATTTACCAGTAAAGACTTTGAAGAATTTTGTAGCAACGAAGGAATTCAGAATTGTAAAATTACCACTGGAGTACCTAGAGGAAATGGACAAGTTGAGCGCATTCATCGCACAATAATATCTGTACTTACCAAGCTGAATGTTGAGGAGCCAACACACTGGTACAAGCACACTAGCAAATTGCAAAGAGCCTTGAATAGTACCTACCAGAAGAGTATCAAGACAACTCCGTTTGAGTTACTTACCGGTGTAAAAATGCGACAGAAGGAAGACCTATTGCTGTTAGAAATGCTAGAGGAAGAATACATTTCTAATTTCATGGCACAAAGAGATAAATTGAGAGAAACAGCTAAAGAACAAATATTAAAGATACAAGAAGAAAATAAAATAAATTTTGACAAGAAAAGAAAGATTAGTACTACATACAAAATTGGAGATTTGGTTGCAATAAAAAGAACACAGTTTGGAACGGCCATGAAATTAAAAGCTAAGTTTTTAGGACCATACAAAATAACTAAAGTGAATGGAAAAGATAGGTATAATGTAGAAAGATTAACAGATGGAGGTGACGGACCTAAGAGGAGATCTACCTGTGCAGAGTACATGAAGCCATGGTCTACAAACTAAGTACAAGTAAGCCACGGTTGTAAGTGAAATGAATATTATTTTAATATTATTTTTTTTATTTTTCTCAGCTCTGATTTATAAACTTTTTTATAAAGTATGTGTGGGTAAGAGAGATGAATGAGACTGAGTGAGATTTTTGATTGGAGGAAAGATTTTGTTTACTCATATTTTGTTATGTTATGACTGAAAACAATCGGTTTTGTAATGTTTTCAGTAAAATAAGAGGAAGTGTCAGTTCAAACTACTTTAGTTGTTTTTAAGTACTTATTAGAAAATAAATATATAAAACAACAGATATTGTGTTTAAATAGAACTGTGTAGTAATAAAATTGATAAGAAGTTGTCTAAGTTGATTAAAATAACTTGTTTAACATGTTTGTTCTAAGGTTATAAAAGTGTTGCATATAAGAGTTTATCTTTGAGTTCTTTTGTTGTATTTTTTATAAATTTAATGTGTTTGTCTAATAAAAGCTACAAGATGCTATGTTATGTATGTACCTAGTTTTAAGGTTAACAAAGAAAAGTTTGTAAACTTTTAATTGTAATAATGTATAATGTATGGTGAATGATGCCTATGAGTGTATGTGTATGGTTTTGATGTAAGTAGTATGATGAATGGCTGCAACTGTATGTTTAGTGTGTCTGAGGGCAGACACAGTCAGGACGGCCGAGTGTGGGATGAATTGAATTATTGAACGTGAAGAATGTAAGCTGCTTTTTGAACGTAACTGAGTGAAAGGGATGGATAGACGAAGGAGTGAGTGAGTGAGGAAATGTAACTGTGAGGCGTGTAATGGCGGACGTGATTTTGTTGCAAAGAAGGATTTTTTATGTGTAATTTGGCAAAAGATTATAGTTGGGAAGAAATAAAAGCGTGTTCTTGGGTTCCGGTGTTTGATTGACAAAGATCACACTGTCACATTTATATAATCGTCACTAAATTAGATCCCACTTCGGAACGAGAATGGGAACAATACTATTAAAAACCGATAAGAATTCTACAAATTCGTTTAAATTAAACGATCTAATTGAATTTTTGAAAGGTAGGGCAGATATTCTAGGAACCCTAATAGTATCACACAGTAAATCGGGATTAGGATCTACATACGATAGCAAAAGACACACACACATACAGTCAAAGGTTCATTGTAACTTAATATCTAAAGTGAACAAGACGCAAACAAAACACACACGTACTTATAACCCGTGCTTAATGTGTAACACACAACACCCATTATATTCCTGTCAAACATTTCTAGATCTCACTGTACAAAATAGGTTAAATTTTATAAATGATAAACAGCTGTGTGTGAATTGTATGCGCCCTGGTCACGCCGTCGACACTTGTGCATTTGGTCCGTGCAGGAAATGCGACAAGAAACATAATTCCTTAATTTGCGACGTAATGAAAGAAAATGAATCAACTAGTCACCAAACCACTAATGTCGACGACGCACGCGTTCATTAATTTCAAGCTCAATCCATACACGCAAACATAGACAATAATACTCAGATAAACAAATCTACTTTGTTATCAACAGCGATTGTAGAAATCTGCGGCCACTCGGGTGTTTATTATCAAGCGCGCGCGGTACTCGTCAGTGGTAGTGAACGTTCCTTTATTTCTCAGTCGTTTTGTAACAAATTAAATTCGCAAATCATACAGTCCACTCAACAAATTCATGGCGTGGGTAATTCGATAACACAATGTACGCAATCCTGTGTCATCGATCTAAAATCCCGCGTCGGTAATTACACTATACTTATTCAGTGTTTAATTTTACCAGAAATAACATCCAATCTACCATTTCTATCGTTAAGTAGAAATAGTTTTTGTATACCCGATAATATTATTCTTGCAGACCTGATGTTTTATGATAGTCAGCCGATAGACTTGTTAATAGGCGCGGATCTGTTCTGGGAATTAATTAAAGAAGGAAGAATGAGGCTTAAAAACGGTCCTTTCCTTCAAAATACCCACCTTGGTTGGATTGTGTCGGGGTCAATTCAACCGCTCGCGCATAAACATATAAATCATGTTCGCTGCAATGTTACGCAATCGATTGATAGTGATACATGTTCATTAGACAAGATATTACGAAAATTTTGGGAAATCGAAGAATTGCCCAATAGTTCTTCTCCTAGCACCGGTAGTCGCGAGGAACGCGCTTGCGAGGAACATTTCGTTCAAACGACCAAACGGGATGCCAATGGTCGGTTCAGAGTTCGATTTCCGTTTAAACATTCGCCAAAATTGTTAGGTGAAAGTCGCCTACAAGCGGAACGTCGTTTCTTTGCTTTAGAAAAGCGTTTGCAAAGTAATCTTTATTTAAAAAAAATGTATAGTGACTTTATAAATGAATATATCAACTTAGGACATATGAGTCTTATACATACTTACGGTAAACCACATTATTTTTTACCACACCACGGTGTGTTTAGAGAACACTCCACTACTACGAAATTACGTGTAGTGTTCGACGCTAGCATGGCTACCAGTTCAGGGATGTCACTAGACTTGCAGATGGTCGGCCCACCCATTCAAGGCGATTTAATAGCAATTTTATTAAGATTTCGCGAAAATAAATATGTAGCTTGCGCGGATGTAGAAAAAATGTACCGCCAAGTGTTGATTGAAGAGGATGAACGTGATATGCAACTCATTTTGTGGCGTGATGACCCATCGGAGCCCTTGAGGGTGTATCAGTTAAATACCGTAACGTACGGTACTGCATCAGCTCCGTTTTTGAGTTGTAGGTGTTTAAAACAGTTAGCACATGAATGTGAAGTCCCCTATGTTAAACAAACAATTAATGAAAGTTTTTACGTTGATGATTTAATTTGCGGCGCAAATAGTATTTCCAAATTAAAACAGATTTGCAACGATACCGCGAACGTGCTAAAGTCTGCTCATTTTATTTTACGTACCTAAATGGATTTATAACTTTGAATGTGTCAACCCTAACGACAAGACTAATGATACCAAACAACTCGTTCTGGGCGATAACATTCATAACAAAACATTAGGTATCGGTTGGAATAATAAGTCCGATGAATTAATGTTTTATTCACAAATCAACTGTGATCCGAACGCAGTCGTTTCTAAACGTGTTATCTTGGCGGGTGCATCTCAACTTTACGATCCGTTAGGATTAATCAGTCCCGTAATTACCGTAGCAAAGACATTGATACAAAAATGTTGGCTATTGAAGTTAGGATGGGACGAACCGGTTCCATGTGACGTCGCGCAAGTCTGGGAACAGTTAATTACCTCTCTTTCGTCTCTGAATAGTTTACGTGTACCGCGTTATGTTATGTATACGAATCCTATACGTATAGAAGTTCATGTCTTCACGGACGCATCTCAGACGGCGTACGGGGCATGTGCTTATATCCATACTATATGTAGTGATTCACAAGTTATTACGCGTTTATTATGTTCTAAAGGTAAAGTAGCTCCGTTAAGACCTATTACCGTACCTAGGTTGGAGTAATGTGGCGCAGTTGTAGGCGCGAAATTGTTTACTAAGGTCACTGAATCGTTGCGTTGTCAAATAAATAAAGTCGTGTTCTGGTCAGACTCGACGATTGTTTTAGGTTGGTTAGGTATGCCGACTAGTTTACTAAAACCATTTGTTCAAAATAGAACTTCTGAAATACACAATTTAACGAAAGAACATCCGTGGCGACATGTGTCTGGTAAACTCAATCCAGCTGATCTTATCACACGGGGCTTGAGTTTAAATGGGCTACAGTCGTCACAGTTGTGGTGGGAAGGCCCACAGTTTTTACAAGATTTTAATTTTAAATTACCTAATTTGTCTAACAGTGTTTATTGTAATGATGACCTACCAGAATTAAAGTCAAAGGTCGTATGTAATGTCGCCAATCAATCGACAGATAGTATTATATTTCCATTTTCTAGATTTTCTCAATACGTAAGAATGAAGCGGGCCATGGTATATGTGTTGCGTTTCATATACAATGTTCGCAATAAAAGAAATAGACTCACGGGTTCGTATCAGTTGATGAACTTAACAATGCTGAATTAACATTGGCAATGTTAAGTCAGCAAGAATCTTTTCCTGAAATTTATGAATCGTTCTTGAATAATAAAAATATTAAATTTAATTCACAATTATTAAAATTACATTTATTTTTTGAAAAAAATTTAATTCGTGTTGGAGGTCGGATTCGAAACTCTGACGATTTTTCTTTCAATAAACGGCATCCTATATTAATTTCTAGTAAACATCATTTTTCAATTTTTTTTTTTTTGAAGTGAGCATGAACGGACATTACATGCCGCACCGCAGCTCCTTTTGTATACATTGAGGGAATGTTGGTGGCCTATCGGAGGTCGCAACCTTGCGCGAAAGATAGTGCATTCGTGCGTGAAGTGTGCCCGACTGCGCGCAACTACTGTCAGTCCCATAATGGGGAATCTGCCCCGTGAGCGATTAATGCCAGGGTTTCCTTTTATAAGATGCGGTGTAGATTACGCGGGACCGTTATATATATTGAACCGTAAAGGCAGGGGATCTAGGTTACAAAAGTCATACATTTGTTTATTTATATGTTTTGTTTCGCGCGCTGTTCATATTGAACTTGTAACCGACATGTCGTCTGACGCTTATCAATTAGCGCTTAAACGAATCATTTCACGTAGAGGAAAACCTATCGAAATATACTCCGATAATGGAAAAAACTTTTTAGGAGTAAAGAATGAATTCACTCAGTTTTTAAATAGTTGTTCAACCGAGATTAAAGAGTATGCTACTTCTCAAAGTATACATTTTAAAATGATACCTTCTTATGCTAGTCATTTTGGAGGCTTATGGGAGGCGGGTGTAAAAAGCTGTAAGCATCATTTGCGACGTGTGGTTGGCAATTCGAGGAAATGAGCACAGTATTAGCACAAATTGAAGCGGTACTGAACTCCCGTCCTTTGATCCCTCTTTCCACTGATCCACACGACTTTCTCCCCCTTACTCCCGCACCTTTTTTGGTTGGTCGCCCGCTAACGGCACCTGTACCCGTGGACTTTCAGGATGTTTCAGCCAGCCGCCTTACACGGTATCATAGAGTCGAACAGCTGCGTCAACACTTTTGGAGCCGTTGTTCCAAAGAATATATTTCCGAGCTGCAAACCAGAAGTAAATGGCATCAACACAAAGGCGACCTCCGAGAAGATATGTTGGTCCTCATTAAGGACGACAACTTACCACCTTTGCGATGGAGCTTAGGAAGAATAATCAGAACATACCCAGGCAAGGATGGAATATCACGAGTCGCAGACATACGCAAAGCCGATGGCATTATTAGACGGGCATTCTCAAAAATTTGTCCGCTCCCTTTAAATGAAGAATAATTAACACAAGCTGCCGGGAGATGAACGAGTCCCTTCAAGGGTTGGAACCTGCGGATTCCAAGGCCGGGAGCATGTTGGCGCGCTTAACCTATGCACGGTATACCAGGCGGGGATTGGCTAAACGCGTGCGACGGGAACCAATCAGCGTACGGCGTGTGCGGCGGCAGCGCCATCAATTTCTAATATTTAAAACTAATCTCGATACGACATATTGGTACGGGCTGCACGCATAAAGTTCTTTAAACGATTATTCGCAAAAACAATAGTGAAACAGTCAAATATACGCAACATCTATTCTTCACGCCCTCGTTGTTATCCTGCGCAACATTGACGTAAAATGTACTGTGATGTCGATCCACCACTACACCTCGGTATGAGGAGAAAATTTTAAATATTTCGATTGCCCACTATCGGGGGTGGCCCAGAAGGGTGCCAATCGACGGGGATGGATTATAGGCCTTAATTAATGACAATATAAACGGAAAAAGCTGAACAAAATGGCCAATTTTTGAAAAAAGAATGAAAAATTCGATGTTTTTGTTCTACAAAAAATTTTTAAATGATAGTAACACTGTTAATTTTTATTGCGTTTGACAAAACAAACAGAAATACAACTATTAGCGAAGAAACCCGACGAGAATCGAACAATATTGACGTAAAATGTACTGTGATGTCGATCCACCACTACACCTCGGTATGAGGAGAAAATTTTAAATATTTCGATTGCCCACTATCGGGGGTGGCCCAGAAGGGTGCCAATCGACGGGGATGGATTATAGGCGTTAATTAATGACAATATAAACGGAAAAAGCTGAACAAAATGGCCAATTTTTGAAAAAATAATGAAAAATTCGATGTTTTTGTTCTACAAAAATTTTTTAAATGATAGTAACACTGTTAATTTTTATTGCGTTTGACAAAACAAACAGAAATACAACTATTAGCGAAGAAACCCGACGAGAATCGAACAATATTGATGTAAAATGTACTGTGATGTCAATCCACCACTACACCTCGGTATGAGGAGAAAATTTTAAATATTTCGATTGCCCACTATTGGGGGTGGACCAGAAGGGTGCCAATCGACGGGGATGTATTATAGGCCTTAATTAATGACAATATAAACGGAAAAAGCTGAACAAAATGGCCAATTTTTGAAAAAAGAATGAAAAATTCGATGTTTTTGTTCTACAAAAAAATTTTAAATGATAGTAACACTGTTAATTTTTATTGCGTTTGACAAAACAAACAGAAATACAACTATTAGCGAAGAAACCCGACGAGAATCGAACAATATTGACGTAAAATGTACTGTGATGTCGATCCACCACTACACCTCGGTATGAGGAGAAAATTTTAAATATTTCGATTGCCCACTATCGGGGGTGGCCCAGAAGGGTACCAATCGACGGGGATGGATTATAGGCGTTAATTAATGACAATATAAACGGAAAAAGCTGAACAAAATGGCCAATTTTTGAAAAAAGAATGAAAAATTCGATGTTTTTGTTCTACAAAAATTTTTTAAATGATAGTAACACTGTTAATTTTTATTGCGTTTGACAAAACAAACAGAAATACAACTATTAGCGAAGAAACCCGACGAGAATCGAACAATATTGACGTAAAATGTACTGTGATGTCGATCCACCACTACACCTCGGTATGAGGAGAAAATTTTAAATATTTCGATTGCCCACTATCGGGGGTGGCCCAGGAGGGTGCCAATCGACGGGGATGGATTAAAGGCGTTAATTAATGACAATATAAAAGGAAAAAGCTGAAAAAAAGAATCAATTTTTGAAAAAAGAATGAAAAATTCGATGTTTTTGTTCTACAAAAAATTTTTAAATGATAGTAACACTATTAATTTTTATTGCGTTTGACAGAGCAAACAGAAATACAACTATTAGCGATGAAACCCGACGAGAATCGAACAATATTGACGTAAAATGTACTGTGATGTCGATCCACCACTACACCTCGGTATGAGGAGAAAATTTTAAATATTTCGATTGCCCACTATCGGGGGTGGCGTAGAAGGGTGCCAATCGACGGGGATGGATTATAAGCGTTAATTAATGACAATATAAACGGAAAAAGCTGAAAAAAAGGTTAATTTTTGAAAAAAGAATGAAAAATTCGATGATTTTGTTCTACAAAAATTTTTTAAATGATAGTAACACTGTTAATTTTTATTGCGTTTGACAGAACAAACAGAAATACAACTATTAGCGAAGAAACCCGACGAGAATCGAACAATATTGACGTAAAATGTACTGTGATGTCGATCCACCACTACACCTCGGTATGAGGAGAAAATTTTAAATATTTCGATTGCCCACTATCGGGGGTGGCCCAGAAGGGTGCCAATCGACGGGGATGTATTAATCTCTAACATTGTCGTATGATATATAAATTATAATCAACGTGTGTCGTTAGTCAATATTTAAACGGACCGCAATATAGTTATACGCGATAAAACGTGTAACATATCACGGAACCGTCATCTGCGTTAAATATAGTATTACGCGTGAACGTATATATATTTTACACGCAATGTGGCTTATGTATTTTATACAGCCGGCCCTCAGACAGGAGTGGTCCTGGATGTGTCTCCACGGACCGCAATGTGCGTTCGAAATGTCGATGTTCAAATGTGTCCTGCAGTTCACACTATGACGCGCAGTTAACTGCGTTCTTCATCGACCCGCGAGCCAAGTGATCCACCGTCCAGGGTAATAGTTTAATATTAACCCCATGGATATAATATATTGTTTTATATTGTTACATAAATCGAATGGTTCATTATTATTATATTATTTAAAAAAATAATATATATATAAACGTATATAATGTACATCACCGCATTATAAAGATGTACCCACCCGTTTATATATAAGATAGTTTACGAACGCGCTCAAATTGCAACTCGTGGTGCGGATTTTTTAAACCAGTCTACGTTGAATTCATTAAGAGCGCGACGCGAGACGGACACAAGACATTTTGAACATTTCGAGATTTTTCAACATTATCGCACACTCAACATTGTATTAAATACAACGTCGCGTGTATATAATAACGTATACTAGATTACGAAACTGAATCAAATCGTCAGTTATCAGCGTCTCTGAATGTTGTTCAAAGTACAACACATTAAACTTTCAGTTTGTTTAGGATATTTGTGTGTTGTTACACGACTGCTGCGACGATTACGTACATATATAATATATACATATTCGCGAGAGCGCGTTACACGTTAATGATCCTTCCGCAGGTTCCCCTACGGAAACCTTGTTACGACTTTTACTTCCTCTAAATGATCAAGTTTGGTCAACTTCCCAGCAACGCCGACGGCCGTGAAGCCACCGCGTGTCGGTCCGAAGACCTCACTAAATCATTCAATCGGTAGTAGCGACGGGCGGTGTGTACAAAGGGCAGGGACGTAATCAACGCGAGCTTATGACTCGCGCTTACTAGGAATTCCTCGTTTATGGGGGATAATTGCAAACCCCAATCCCCAGCACGAAGGAGTTTCAGCGGGTTGCCCGGGCCTCTAGGCCAGGGAGAACATGCTGATTCCTTCAGTGTAGCGCGCGTGCGGCCCAGGACATCTAAGGGCATCACAGACCTGTTATTGCTCAATCTCGTGCGGCTCGAAGCCGCCGGTCCCTCTAAGAAGAATTTTAATACGTCGCCAGTGAGTTGCGTGACGAAGCCACGCACACCTAAATGACGACGCCTATTTAGCAGGCTAGAGTCTCGTTCGTTACCGGAATTAACCAGACAAATCGCTCCACCAACTAAGAACGGCCATGCACCACCACCCACCGAATCAAGAAAGAGCTGTTAATCTGTCAATCCTTCCGGTGTCCGGGCCTGGTGAGATTTCCCGTGTTGAGTCAAATTAAGCCGCAGGCTCCACTCCTGGTGGTGCCCTTCCGTCAATTCCTTTAAGTTTCAGCTTTGCAACCATACTCCCCCCGGAGTCCAAAATCTTTGGTTTCCCGGAAGCTGCCCGCCGAGCCATTGTAGTAACGTCGGCGGATCGCTAGATGACATATTTACGGTTAGAACTAGGGCGGTATCTAATCGCCTTCGAACCTCTAACTTTCGTTCTTGATTGATGAAAACACCTTTGGCAAATGCTTTCGCTGATGTTCGTCTTGCGACGATCCAAGAATTTCACCTCTAACGTCGCAATACGAATGCCCCCAGTTATCCCTATTAATCATTACCTCGGAGTTCTGAAAACCAACAAAATAGAACCGAGATCATATTCTATTATTCCATGCACGAAATATTCAAGCAGCATTTTGAGCCCGCTTTGAGCACTCTAATTTGTTCAAAGTAAAATTGTCGGCCCACCTCGACACTCACCGAAGAGCACCGCGATAGGATTTTGATATTGAACCGGCGTATTACCGCCGGCTCACCGACGATATGCTCCGCAGACGTGTCAGTATCACCGCGGATGCGGTGCACCGACAGCGCGGCGCACAAATGCAACTACGAGCTTTTTAACCGCAACAATTTTAGTATACGCTATTGGAGCTGGAATTACCGCGGCTGCTGGCACCAGACTTGCCCTCCAATTGTTCCTCGTTAAAATATTTAAAGTGTACTCATTCCGATTACGAGGCCTCGTAAGAGTCCCGTATCGTTATTTTTCGTCACTACCTCCCCGTGCCGGGAGTGGGTAATTTGCGCGCCTGCTGCCTTCCTTGGATGTGGTAGCCGTTTCTCAGGCTCCCTCTCCGGAATCGAACCCTGATTCCCCGTTACCCGTGACAACCATGGTAGTCGCAGAAACTACCATCGAAAGTTGATAAGGCAGACATTTGAAAGATGCGTCGCCGGTACTGGACCATGCGATCGGCAAAAGTTATCCAGATTCATCAAAATTAACGACTTCGGACGCGAGGCCCTCCGTCGATTGGTTTTGATCTAATAAAAGCACTCATCCCATCACTGGTCAGAGTTCTGATTGCATGTATTAGCTCTAGAATTACCACAGTTATCCAAGTAACTGAGTAAGATCTAAGGAACCAAAACTGATATATTGAGCCATTCGCGGTATCGCCTTAATACGGCTTGCACTGAGACATGCATGGCTTAATCTTTGAGACAAGCATATAACTACTGGCAGGATCAACCAGGGAGCTATCACATTGTTGAAAGCGAGATAAATAATAATACTCACGCACCGTCGTAATATATTGTACAAGTACCATATTAACATACAACAGAGACGCGAGTAGAATAGTTTCCTCTCGACATTTCAATAACATATCCCGCGCATCGACGATCTTTTTCGTCACGTCGACGCTAACGGGCGAGCTCATTAAACGAACACTACTACAAAATAGAGTGTCGTTCTTGAATTTTGGGTCGCGAACGTGCGAACGTTTAAAACGGTTATATCTCAAACACGTCAAACGTCCATTGCACGTAAGCATTTTCAGGATTACTCTTATATAATATAATTAAACATTATATAAAAAATTAACCCCAATTTTGAACGTTCGTACCGAGACGCGTTTCACATATATATAAAATATAATATGTTTAACACAAAACGTACCATTGTCGATTCCGCCCGGAATCTATAGAGCACCTCGCAATATAATAATATATAGCATATTTTTTTATAGGACCGTTGAAATGTATTTAAACAAACGGACACGTACATAAGTAACGATCCGTCGATCCACACAGTTTATTATAACATTTGCACAAACGCGTTAGACTACTTATTACGATCGACGCACAACAGCAGTGTATAAAAAGTCGACTAAACGTCGCAACTCTTTCCCTCCGCCGCCGCGCATCAACCATCATTTTCGTCGTACGCATCCGTACATGTATAAGATTTCGTCAGGTTTATACCATCGGTATATATTCAAGCCAACAGTTGATACTTTAGAAAAATATAATATTTCTATGATGTGATCAGGATACAGTATCACAATACGATTGGGGTGGTTAGGGGGGGTTAGTAAACTGGGGTGGTAGGGGAGAGAGTGGGGGTGGAAGGGGAGGGGGGAG
>OY751356.1:12905000-12910000 GCA_963564715.1 Catocala sponsa
CGCACAGTCCGAGACTGCACGGCAGCAACACCAGACTCGCCGCACATACGTCCGCGCTTAGGCGGTACGCAAGATACGACGTTGACTTGCGTCGGGCCGGACGCGTTGTAAACGCGTGCGCGTTTCGTCAGAACTACCGTCCGAAGGCCGGTCGGCCACCGTCGCGGTCCCACAGTACCCGTGAAGGTACAATGGGGCTCCCGAACGGCGCTTAGACCGACATCGAACGGGTCGCGATGTATTTACTAAGAGAGAAGTGCACGCCGTCCGCGGACGTCGACGTACACGCGTCGTGCCGGCCGACCGAAGCCGACGACATCGAATCGCGCGTCCGTACGCCGCGGAATGACGATGAATCTCTCCGTTCGTTCATTCGAGTTTCGCAGGTTTACCCCTGAACGGTTTCACGTACTCTTGAACTCTCTCTTCAAAGTTCTTTTCAACTTTCCCTCACGGTACTTGTTCGCTATCGGTCTCGCGGTAATATTTAGCCTTAGATGGAGTTTACCACCCACTTAGGGCTGCACTCTCAAGCAACCCGACTCTAAGGAGAGTCCCTCTCGCCGCGATCCTCCGTCGCTACGGGCCTGGCACCCTCTACGGGAAAACGGCCCCGTTCAAGACGAACTTGGACAGGAGCGATCGCGACGAGAAAGCGGAACCTCCCGAACACCACATCTCCCGCCGCCTGAACAACGGCGGGATTCAGTGCTGGGCTTCTTTCCTGTTCGCTCGCCGCTACTAAGGAAATCCTAGTTAGTTTCTTTTCCTCCGCTTACTAATATGCTTAAATTCGGCGGGTGATCCTCCCTGATCTGAGGCCAACGATAAAAATATGAGGCAGACGCGATATCCGTCAGCGTTACGACGACGCAACCGCTACGCGACACGTTACATTTTTTACAATAATAACGATCGATAACGACGACGGCGTCGATGCGCTCTTCGGACGTCGAGTCCGCCTACTGTCGATGATTCAAGTCTTATATATCTTTGTGTATACGTCAATTGTTATATAGAGATTGATAATATTTATGCGTCTCGCGACATGTGAACGGTGTTGAACTTGTTTAATTTTTTACAAAAACAAAAAAAAAACATGCACACGCCATCAACCCTCTCGTACGTGCGATATTGTTACATAACACACTAAACTCGAAGAGTCGAAAGCGTCCCCGCCTTACGCCGTAAAGCGCATCAGCGGTAACACCGTCGATCGTTCGACAAATATTATAATAATCTCTAACATTGTCGTATGATATATAAATTATAATCAACGTGTGTCGTTAGACAATATTTAAACGGACCGCAATATAGTTATACGCGATAAAACGTGTAACATATCACGGAACCGTCATCTGCGTTAAATATAGTATTACGCGTGAACGTATATATATTTTACACGCAATGTGGCTTATGTATTTTATACAGCCGGCCCTCAGACAGGAGTGGTCCTGGATGTGTCTCCACGGACCGCAATGTGCGTTCGAAATGTCGATGTTCAAATGTGTCCTGCAGTTCACACTATGACGCGCAGTTAACTGCGTTCTTCATCGACCCGCGAGCCAAGTGATCCACCGTCCAGGGTAATAGTTTAATATTAACCCCATGGATATAATATATTGTTTTATATTGTTACATAAATCGAATGGTTCATTATTATTATATTATTTAAAAAAATAATATATATATAAACGTATATAATGTACATCACCGCATTATAAAGATGTACCCACCCTTTTATATATAAGATAGTTTACGAACGCGCTCAAATTGCAACTCGTGGTGCGGATTTTTTAAACCAGTCTACGTTGAATTCATTAAGAGCGCGACGCGAGACGGACACAAGACATTTTGAACATTTCGAGATTTTTCAACATTATCGCACACTCAACATTGTATTAAATACAACGTCGCGTGTATATAATAACGTATACTAGATTACGAAACTGAATCAAATCGTCAGTTATCAGCGTCTCTGAATGTTGTTCAAAGTACAACACATTAAACTTTCAGTTTGTTTAGGATATTTGTGTGTTGTTACACGACTGCTGCGACGATTACGTACATATATAATATATACATATTCGCGAGAGCGCGTTACACGTTAATGATCCTTCCGCAGGTTCCCCTACGGAAACCTTGTTACGACTTTTACTTCCTCTAAATGATCAAGTTTGGTCAACTTCCCAGCAACGCCGACGGCCGTGAAGCCACCGCGTGTCGGTCCGAAGACCTCACTAAATCATTCAATCGGTAGTAGCGACGGGCGGTGTGTACAAAGGGCAGGGACGTAATCAACGCGAGCTTATGACTCGCGCTTACTAGGAATTCCTCGTTTATGGGGGATAATTGCAAACCCCAATCCCCAGCACGAAGGAGTTTCAGCGGGTTGCCCGGGCCTCTAGGCCAGGGAGAACATGCTGATTCCTTCAGTGTAGCGCGCGTGCGGCCCAGGACATCTAAGGGCATCACAGACCTGTTATTGCTCAATCTCGTGCGGCTCGAAGCCGCCGGTCCCTCTAAGAAGAATTTTAATACGTCGCCAGTGAGTTGCGTGACGAAGCCACGCACACCTAAATGACGACGCCTATTTAGCAGGCTAGAGTCTCGTTCGTTACCGGAATTAACCAGACAAATCGCTCCACCAACTAAGAACGGCCATGCACCACCACCCACCGAATCAAGAAAGAGCTGTTAATCTGTCAATCCTTCCGGTGTCCGGGCCTGGTGAGATTTCCCGTGTTGAGTCAAATTAAGCCGCAGGCTCCACTCCTGGTGGTGCCCTTCCGTCAATTCCTTTAAGTTTCAGCTTTGCAACCATACTCCCCCCGGAGTCCAAAATCTTTGGTTTCCCGGAAGCTGCCCGCCGAGCCATTGTAGTAACGTCGGCGGATCGCTAGATGACATATTTACGGTTAGAACTAGGGCGGTATCTAATCGCCTTCGAACCTCTAACTTTCGTTCTTGATTGATGAAAACACCTTTGGCAAATGCTTTCGCTGATGTTCGTCTTGCGACGATCCAAGAATTTCACCTCTAACGTCGCAATACGAATGCCCCCAGTTATCCCTATTAATCATTACCTCGGAGTTCTGAAAACCAACAAAATAGAACCGAGATCATATTCTATTATTCCATGCACGAAATATTCAAGCAGCATTTTGAGCCCGCTTTGAGCACTCTAATTTGTTCAAAGTAAAATTGTCGGCCCACCTCGACACTCACCGAAGAGCACCGCGATAGGATTTTGATATTGAACCGGCGTATTACCGCCGGCTCACCGACGATATGCTCCGCAGACGTGTCAGTATCACCGCGGATGCGGTGCACCGACAGCGCGGCGCACAAATGCAACTACGAGCTTTTTAACCGCAACAATTTTAGTATACGCTATTGGAGCTGGAATTACCGCGGCTGCTGGCACCAGACTTGCCCTCCAATTGTTCCTCGTTAAAATATTTAAAGTGTACTCATTCCGATTACGAGGCCTCGTAAGAGTCCCGTATCGTTATTTTTCGTCACTACCTCCCCGTGCCGGGAGTGGGTAATTTGCGCGCCTGCTGCCTTCCTTGGATGTGGTAGCCGTTTCTCAGGCTCCCTCTCCGGAATCGAACCCTGATTCCCCGTTACCCGTGACAACCATGGTAGTCGCAGAAACTACCATCGAAAGTTGATAAGGCAGACATTTGAAAGATGCGTCGCCGGTACTGGACCATGCGATCGGCAAAAGTTATCCAGATTCATCAAAATTAACGACTTCGGACGCGAGGCCCTCCGTCGATTGGTTTTGATCTAATAAAAGCACTCATCCCATCACTGGTCAGAGTTCTGATTGCATGTATTAGCTCTAGAATTACCACAGTTATCCAAGTAACTGAGTAAGATCTAAGGAACCAAAACTGATATATTGAGCCATTCGCGGTATCGCCTTAATACGGCTTGCACTGAGACATGCATGGCTTAATCTTTGAGACAAGCATATAACTACTGGCAGGATCAACCAGGGAGCTATCACATTGTTGAAAGCGAGATAAATAATAATACTCACGCACCGTCGTAATATATTGTACAAGTACCATATTAACATACAACAGAGACGCGAGTAGAATAGTTTCCTCTCGACATTTCAATAACATATCCCGCGCATCGACGATCTTTTTCGTCACGTCGACGCTAACGGGCGAGCTCATTAAACGAACACTACTACAAAATAGAGTGTCGTTCTTGAATTTTGGGTCGCGAACGTGCGAACGTTTAAAACGGTTATATCTCAAACACGTCAAACGTCCATTGCACGTAAGCATTTTCAGGATTACTCTTATATAATATAATTAAACATTATATAAAAAATTAACCCCAATTTTGAACGTTCGTACCGAGACGCGTTTCACATATATATAAAATATAATATGTTTAACACAAAACGTACCATTGTCGATTCCGCCCGGAATCTATAGAGCACCTCGCAATATAATAATATATAGCATATTTTTTTATAGGACCGTTGAAATGTATTTAAACAAACGGACACGTACATAAGTAACGATCCGTCGATCCACACAGTTTATTATAACATTTGCACAAACGCGTTAGACTACTTATTACGATCGACGCACAACAGCAGTGTATAAAAAGTCGACTAAACGTCGCAACTCTTTCCCTCCGCCGCCGCGCATCAACCATCATTTTCGTCGTACGCATCCGTACATGTATAAGATTTCGTCAGGTTTATACCATCGGTATATATTCAAGCCAACAGTTGATACTTTAGAAAAATATAATATTTCTATGATGTGATCAGGATACAGTATCACAATACGATTGGGGTGGTTAGGGGGGGTTAGTAAACTGGGGTGGTAGGGGAGAGAGTGGGGGTGGAAGGGGAGGGGGGAGGGGGGAGCGAGCGGAGATGTAGGGGATAACAATAATAAGGAGTTTTTAAGTGATATTTATCACAATGAATTTACGGGTGGATGACAGTAGGGATGAAACGGGGG
>OY751356.1:12915000-12920000 GCA_963564715.1 Catocala sponsa
GCTACGCGACACGTTACATTTTTTACAATAATAACGATCGATAACGACGACGGCGTCGATGCGCTCTTCGGACGTCGAGTCCGCCTACTGTCGATGATTCAAGTCTTATATATCTTTGTGTATACGTCAATTGTTATATAGAGATTGATAATATTTATGCGTCTCGCGACATGTGAACGGTGTTGAACTTGTTTAATTTTTTACAAAAACAAAAAAAAAACATGCACACGCCATCAACCCTCTCGTACGTGCGATATTGTTACATAACACACTAAACTCGAAGAGTCGAAAGCGTCCCCGCCTTACGCCGTAAAGCGCATCAGCGGTAACACCGTCGATCGTTCGACAAATATTATAATAATCTCTAACATTGTCGTATGATATATAAATTATAATCAACGTGTGTCGTTAGACAATATTTAAACGGACCGCAATATAGTTATACGCGATAAAACGTGTAACATATCACGGAACCGTCATCTGCGTTAAATATAGTATTACGCGTGAACGTATATATATTTTACACGCAATGTGGCTTATGTATTTTATACAGCCGGCCCTCAGACAGGAGTGGTCCTGGATGTGTCTCCACGGACCGCAATGTGCGTTCGAAATGTCGATGTTCAAATGTGTCCTGCAGTTCACACTATGACGCGCAGTTAACTGCGTTCTTCATCGACCCGCGAGCCAAGTGATCCACCGTCCAGGGTAATAGTTTAATATTAACCCCATGGATATAATATATTGTTTTATATTGTTACATAAATCGAATGGTTCATTATTATTATATTATTTAAAAAAATAATATATATATAAACGTATATAATGTACATCACCGCATTATAAAGATGTACCCACCCTTTTATATATAAGATAGTTTACGAACGCGCTCAAATTGCAACTCGTGGTGCGGATTTTTTAAACCAGTCTACGTTGAATTCATTAAGAGCGCGACGCGAGACGGACACAAGACATTTTGAACATTTCGAGATTTTTCAACATTATCGCACACTCAACATTGTATTAAATACAACGTCGCGTGTATATAATAACGTATACTAGATTACGAAACTGAATCAAATCGTCAGTTATCAGCGTCTCTGAATGTTGTTCAAAGTACAACACATTAAACTTTCAGTTTGTTTAGGATATTTGTGTGTTGTTACACGACTGCTGCGACGATTACGTACATATATAATATATACATATTCGCGAGAGCGCGTTACACGTTAATGATCCTTCCGCAGGTTCCCCTACGGAAACCTTGTTACGACTTTTACTTCCTCTAAATGATCAAGTTTGGTCAACTTCCCAGCAACGCCGACGGCCGTGAAGCCACCGCGTGTCGGTCCGAAGACCTCACTAAATCATTCAATCGGTAGTAGCGACGGGCGGTGTGTACAAAGGGCAGGGACGTAATCAACGCGAGCTTATGACTCGCGCTTACTAGGAATTCCTCGTTTATGGGGGATAATTGCAAACCCCAATCCCCAGCACGAAGGAGTTTCAGCGGGTTGCCCGGGCCTCTAGGCCAGGGAGAACATGCTGATTCCTTCAGTGTAGCGCGCGTGCGGCCCAGGACATCTAAGGGCATCACAGACCTGTTATTGCTCAATCTCGTGCGGCTCGAAGCCGCCGGTCCCTCTAAGAAGAATTTTAATACGTCGCCAGTGAGTTGCGTGACGAAGCCACGCACACCTAAATGACGACGCCTATTTAGCAGGCTAGAGTCTCGTTCGTTACCGGAATTAACCAGACAAATCGCTCCACCAACTAAGAACGGCCATGCACCACCACCCACCGAATCAAGAAAGAGCTGTTAATCTGTCAATCCTTCCGGTGTCCGGGCCTGGTGAGATTTCCCGTGTTGAGTCAAATTAAGCCGCAGGCTCCACTCCTGGTGGTGCCCTTCCGTCAATTCCTTTAAGTTTCAGCTTTGCAACCATACTCCCCCCGGAGTCCAAAATCTTTGGTTTCCCGGAAGCTGCCCGCCGAGCCATTGTAGTAACGTCGGCGGATCGCTAGATGACATATTTACGGTTAGAACTAGGGCGGTATCTAATCGCCTTCGAACCTCTAACTTTCGTTCTTGATTGATGAAAACACCTTTGGCAAATGCTTTCGCTGATGTTCGTCTTGCGACGATCCAAGAATTTCACCTCTAACGTCGCAATACGAATGCCCCCAGTTATCCCTATTAATCATTACCTCGGAGTTCTGAAAACCAACAAAATAGAACCGAGATCATATTCTATTATTCCATGCACGAAATATTCAAGCAGCATTTTGAGCCCGCTTTGAGCACTCTAATTTGTTCAAAGTAAAATTGTCGGCCCACCTCGACACTCACCGAAGAGCACCGCGATAGGATTTTGATATTGAACCGGCGTATTACCGCCGGCTCACCGACGATATGCTCCGCAGACGTGTCAGTATCACCGCGGATGCGGTGCACCGACAGCGCGGCGCACAAATGCAACTACGAGCTTTTTAACCGCAACAATTTTAGTATACGCTATTGGAGCTGGAATTACCGCGGCTGCTGGCACCAGACTTGCCCTCCAATTGTTCCTCGTTAAAATATTTAAAGTGTACTCATTCCGATTACGAGGCCTCGTAAGAGTCCCGTATCGTTATTTTTCGTCACTACCTCCCCGTGCCGGGAGTGGGTAATTTGCGCGCCTGCTGCCTTCCTTGGATGTGGTAGCCGTTTCTCAGGCTCCCTCTCCGGAATCGAACCCTGATTCCCCGTTACCCGTGACAACCATGGTAGTCGCAGAAACTACCATCGAAAGTTGATAAGGCAGACATTTGAAAGATGCGTCGCCGGTACTGGACCATGCGATCGGCAAAAGTTATCCAGATTCATCAAAATTAACGACTTCGGACGCGAGGCCCTCCGTCGATTGGTTTTGATCTAATAAAAGCACTCATCCCATCACTGGTCAGAGTTCTGATTGCATGTATTAGCTCTAGAATTACCACAGTTATCCAAGTAACTGAGTAAGATCTAAGGAACCAAAACTGATATATTGAGCCATTCGCGGTATCGCCTTAATACGGCTTGCACTGAGACATGCATGGCTTAATCTTTGAGACAAGCATATAACTACTGGCAGGATCAACCAGGGAGCTATCACATTGTTGAAAGCGAGATAAATAATAATACTCACGCACCGTCGTAATATATTGTACAAGTACCATATTAACATACAACAGAGACGCGAGTAGAATAGTTTCCTCTCGACATTTCAATAACATATCCCGCGCATCGACGATCTTTTTCGTCACGTCGACGCTAACGGGCGAGCTCATTAAACGAACACTACTACAAAATAGAGTGTCGTTCTTGAATTTTGGGTCGCGAACGTGCGAACGTTTAAAACGGTTATATCTCAAACACGTCAAACGTCCATTGCACGTAAGCATTTTCAGGATTACTCTTATATAATATAATTAAACATTATATAAAAAATTAACCCCAATTTTGAACGTTCGTACCGAGACGCGTTTCACATATATATAAAATATAATATGTTTAACACAAAACGTACCATTGTCGATTCCGCCCGGAATCTATAGAGCACCTCGCAATATAATAATATATAGCATATTTTTTTATAGGACCGTTGAAATGTATTTAAACAAACGGACACGTACATAAGTAACGATCCGTCGATCCACACAGTTTATTATAACATTTGCACAAACGCGTTAGACTACTTATTACGATCGACGCACAACAGCAGTGTATAAAAAGTCGACTAAACGTCGCAACTCTTTCCCTCCGCCGCCGCGCATCAACCATCATTTTCGTCGTACGCATCCGTACATGTATAAGATTTCGTCAGGTTTATACCATCGGTATATATTCAAGCCAACAGTTGATACTTTAGAAAAATATAATATTTCTATGATGTGATCAGGATACAGTATCACAATACGATTGGGGTGGTTAGGGGGGGTTAGTAAACTGGGGTGGTAGGGGAGAGAGTGGGGGTGGAAGGGGAGGGGGGAGGGGGGAGCGAGCGGAGATGTAGGGGATAACAATAATAAGGAGTTTTTAAGTGATATTTATCACAATGAATTTACGGGTGGATGACAGTAGGGATGAAACGGGGGGAAGGGGGGGGAGGGGGGGGGTTGGGAAAGGTGTTTTTTTTTTTTTCCAGTTTTATTACATTATGTTTAATCATATATATTTTTTAAGATTCACAGGAAACTGAATAAATATAATGTGCACACACAATACGTGCCGTCCAATTGGGTATTTGACGGTGTGCGTCACTTCGGTTCGTGTATTAAATTATATGTGCGTTCGCCGGTGATGTTTGCGTGCTAGGCGCGCGCGACGCCGTCCAAGTGCGTATTTGACGGTGTGCGTCACTTTGGTTCGTGTATTAAATTATATGTGAGTTCGCCGGTGATGTTTGCGTGCTGGGCGCGCGCGACGCCGTCCAAGTGCGTATTTGACGGTGTGCGTCACTTTGGTTCGTGTATTAAATTATATGTGAGTTCGCCGGTGACGTTTGCGTGCTAGGCGCGCGCGACGCCGTCCAAGTGCGTATTTGACGGTGTGCGTTACTTTGGTTCGTGTATTATGTGACCGTTCGCCGGTGCACATTACACATTGTGCGAGGCGGTGTGCGGTGTGCGTCACCGTGGTTCGTGTATTACTTTGGTTCGTGTATTAAATTTGTAGGAAAAAAATGTCGCAAGTTCGTGTATTAAAATCGACTCGACCCTACGAAATATTTATTATATCTCATCGTTCCCATCTTTTAACTCAACTTATTATTATATCCACTCTACCCACCACAGCTAACACAGTCAATAAGCAACATTAAACGCGTTAATATCGCCGTTCGTGTTATACAAATTTGGTAGGAGTGTACGTAATATCGTAGAGTCGCGCGCACACGCACAACACTCGCGCAAAACGTGCGAGTGTTTGCGCACACGCACGCGCGCACGCACGCGCACACAACATATTATAGACA
>OY751356.1:12925000-12927500 GCA_963564715.1 Catocala sponsa
TTTACGAACGCGCTCAAATTGCAACTCGTGGTGCGGATTTTTTAAACCAGTCTACGTTGAATTCATTAAGAGCGCGACGCGAGACGGACACAAGACATTTTGAACATTTCGAGATTTTTCAACATTATCGCACACTCAACATTGTATTAAATACAACGTCGCGTGTATATAATAACGTATACTAGATTACGAAACTGAATCAAATCGTCAGTTATCAGCGTCTCTGAATGTTGTTCAAAGTACAACACATTGAACTTTCAGTTTGTTTAGGATATTTGTGTGTTGTTACACGACTGCTGCGACGATTACGTACATATATAATATATACATATTCGCGAGAGCGCGTTACACGTTAATGATCCTTCCGCAGGTTCCCCTACGGAAACCTTGTTACGACTTTTACTTCCTCTAAATGATCAAGTTTGGTCAACTTCCCAGCAACGCCGACGGCCGTGAAGCCACCGCGTGTCGGTCCGAAGACCTCACTAAATCATTCAATCGGTAGTAGCGACGGGCGGTGTGTACAAAGGGCAGGGACGTAATCAACGCGAGCTTATGACTCGCGCTTACTAGGAATTCCTCGTTTATGGGGGATAATTGCAAACCCCAATCCCCAGCACGAAGGAGTTTCAGCGGGTTGCCCGGGCCTCTAGGCCAGGGAGAACATGCTGATTCCTTCAGTGTAGCGCGCGTGCGGCCCAGGACATCTAAGGGCATCACAGACCTGTTATTGCTCAATCTCGTGCGGCTCGAAGCCGCCGGTCCCTCTAAGAAGAATTTTAATACGTCGCCAGTGAGTTGCGTGACGAAGCCACGCACACCTAAATGACGACGCCTATTTAGCAGGCTAGAGTCTCGTTCGTTACCGGAATTAACCAGACAAATCGCTCCACCAACTAAGAACGGCCATGCACCACCACCCACCGAATCAAGAAAGAGCTGTTAATCTGTCAATCCTTCCGGTGTCCGGGCCTGGTGAGATTTCCCGTGTTGAGTCAAATTAAGCCGCAGGCTCCACTCCTGGTGGTGCCCTTCCGTCAATTCCTTTAAGTTTCAGCTTTGCAACCATACTCCCCCCGGAGTCCAAAATCTTTGGTTTCCCGGAAGCTGCCCGCCGAGCCATTGTAGTAACGTCGGCGGATCGCTAGATGACATATTTACGGTTAGAACTAGGGCGGTATCTAATCGCCTTCGAACCTCTAACTTTCGTTCTTGATTGATGAAAACACCTTTGGCAAATGCTTTCGCTGATGTTCGTCTTGCGACGATCCAAGAATTTCACCTCTAACGTCGCAATACGAATGCCCCCAGTTATCCCTATTAATCATTACCTCGGAGTTCTGAAAACCAACAAAATAGAACCGAGATCATATTCTATTATTCCATGCACGAAATATTCAAGCAGCATTTTGAGCCCGCTTTGAGCACTCTAATTTGTTCAAAGTAAAATTGTCGGCCCACCTCGACACTCACCGAAGAGCACCGCGATAGGATTTTGATATTGAACCGGCGTATTACCGCCGGCTCACCGACGATATGCTCCGCAGACGTGTCAGTATCACCGCGGATGCGGTGCACCGACAGCGCGGCGCACAAATGCAACTACGAGCTTTTTAACCGCAACAATTTTAGTATACGCTATTGGAGCTGGAATTACCGCGGCTGCTGGCACCAGACTTGCCCTCCAATTGTTCCTCGTTAAAATATTTAAAGTGTACTCATTCCGATTACGAGGCCTCGTAAGAGTCCCGTATCGTTATTTTTCGTCACTACCTCCCCGTGCCGGGAGTGGGTAATTTGCGCGCCTGCTGCCTTCCTTGGATGTGGTAGCCGTTTCTCAGGCTCCCTCTCCGGAATCGAACCCTGATTCCCCGTTACCCGTGACAACCATGGTAGTCGCAGAAACTACCATCGAAAGTTGATAAGGCAGACATTTGAAAGATGCGTCGCCGGTACTGGACCATGCGATCGGCAAAAGTTATCCAGATTCATCAAAATTAACGACTTCGGACGCGAGGCCCTCCGTCGATTGGTTTTGATCTAATAAAAGCACTCATCCCATCACTGGTCAGAGTTCTGATTGCATGTATTAGCTCTAGAATTACCACAGTTATCCAAGTAACTGAGTAAGATCTAAGGAACCAAAACTGATATATTGAGCCATTCGCGGTATCGCCTTAATACGGCTTGCACTGAGACATGCATGGCTTAATCTTTGAGACAAGCATATAACTACTGGCAGGATCAACCAGGGAGCTATCACATTGTTGAAAGCGAGATAAATAATAATACTCACGCACCGTCGTAATATATTGTACAAGTACCATATTAACATACAACAGAGACGCGAGTAGAATAGTTTCCTCTCGACATTTCAATAACATATCCCGCGCATCGACGATCTTTTTCGTCACGTCGACGCTAACGGGCGAGCTCATTAAACGAACACTACTACAAAATAGAGTGTCGTTCTTGAATTTTGGGTCGCGAACGTGCGAAC
>OY751356.1:12932500-12937500 GCA_963564715.1 Catocala sponsa
CTACCGTCCGAAGGCCGGTCGGCCACCGTCGCGGTCCCACAGTACCCGTGAAGGTACAATGGGGCTCCCGAACGGCGCTTAGACCGACATCGAACGGGTCGCGATGTATTTACTAAGAGAGAAGTGCACGCCGTCCGCGGACGTCGACGTACACGCGTCGTGCCGGCCGACCGAAGCCGACGACATCGAATCGCGCGTCCGTACGCCGCGGAATGACGATGAATCTCTCCGTTCGTTCATTCGAGTTTCGCAGGTTTACCCCTGAACGGTTTCACGTACTCTTGAACTCTCTCTTCAAAGTTCTTTTCAACTTTCCCTCACGGTACTTGTTCGCTATCGGTCTCGCGGTAATATTTAGCCTTAGATGGAGTTTACCACCCACTTAGGGCTGCACTCTCAAGCAACCCGACTCTAAGGAGAGTCCCTCTCGCCGCGATCCTCCGTCGCTACGGGCCTGGCACCCTCTACGGGAAAACGGCCCCGTTCAAGACGAACTTGGACAGGAGCGATCGCGACGAGAAAGCGGAACCTCCCGAACACCACATCTCCCGCCGCCTGAACAACGGCGGGATTCAGTGCTGGGCTTCTTTCCTGTTCGCTCGCCGCTACTAAGGAAATCCTAGTTAGTTTCTTTTCCTCCGCTTACTAATATGCTTAAATTCGGCGGGTGATCCTCCCTGATCTGAGGCCAACGATAAAAATATGAGGCAGACGCGATATCCGTCAGCGTTACGACGACGCAACCGCTACGCGACACGTTACATTTTTTACAATAATAACGATCGATAACGACGACGGCGTCGATGCGCTCTTCGGACGTCGAGTCCGCCTACTGTCGATGATTCAAGTCTTATATATCTTTGTGTATACGTCAATTGTTATATAGAGATTGATAATATTTATGCGTCTCGCGACATGTGAACGGTGTTGAACTTGTTTAATTTTTTACAAAAACAAAAAAAAAACATGCACACGCCATCAACCCTCTCGTACGTGCGATATTGTTACATAACACACTAAACTCGAAGAGTCGAAAGCGTCCCCGCCTTACGCCGTAAAGCGCATCAGCGGTAACACCGTCGATCGTTCGACAAATATTATAATAATCTCTAACATTGTCGTATGATATATAAATTATAATCAACGTGTGTCGTTAGACAATATTTAAACGGACCGCAATATAGTTATACGCGATAAAACGTGTAACATATCACGGAACCGTCATCTGCGTTAAATATAGTATTACGCGTGAACGTATATATATTTTACACGCAATGTGGCTTATGTATTTTATACAGCCGGCCCTCAGACAGGAGTGGTCCTGGATGTGTCTCCACGGACCGCAATGTGCGTTCGAAATGTCGATGTTCAAATGTGTCCTGCAGTTCACACTATGACGCGCAGTTAACTGCGTTCTTCATCGACCCGCGAGCCAAGTGATCCACCGTCCAGGGTAATAGTTTAATATTAACCCCATGGATATAATATATTGTTTTATATTGTTACATAAATCGAATGGTTCATTATTATTATATTATTTAAAAAAATAATATATATATAAACGTATATAATGTACATCACCGCATTATAAAGATGTACCCACCCTTTTATATATAAGATAGTTTACGAACGCGCTCAAATTGCAACTCGTGGTGCGGATTTTTTAAACCAGTCTACGTTGAATTCATTAAGAGCGCGACGCGAGACGGACACAAGACATTTTGAACATTTCGAGATTTTTCAACATTATCGCACACTCAACATTGTATTAAATACAACGTCGCGTGTATATAATAACGTATACTAGATTACGAAACTGAATCAAATCGTCAGTTATCAGCGTCTCTGAATGTTGTTCAAAGTACAACACATTAAACTTTCAGTTTGTTTAGGATATTTGTGTGTTGTTACACGACTGCTGCGACGATTACGTACATATATAATATATACATATTCGCGAGAGCGCGTTACACGTTAATGATCCTTCCGCAGGTTCCCCTACGGAAACCTTGTTACGACTTTTACTTCCTCTAAATGATCAAGTTTGGTCAACTTCCCAGCAACGCCGACGGCCGTGAAGCCACCGCGTGTCGGTCCGAAGACCTCACTAAATCATTCAATCGGTAGTAGCGACGGGCGGTGTGTACAAAGGGCAGGGACGTAATCAACGCGAGCTTATGACTCGCGCTTACTAGGAATTCCTCGTTTATGGGGGATAATTGCAAACCCCAATCCCCAGCACGAAGGAGTTTCAGCGGGTTGCCCGGGCCTCTAGGCCAGGGAGAACATGCTGATTCCTTCAGTGTAGCGCGCGTGCGGCCCAGGACATCTAAGGGCATCACAGACCTGTTATTGCTCAATCTCGTGCGGCTCGAAGCCGCCGGTCCCTCTAAGAAGAATTTTAATACGTCGCCAGTGAGTTGCGTGACGAAGCCACGCACACCTAAATGACGACGCCTATTTAGCAGGCTAGAGTCTCGTTCGTTACCGGAATTAACCAGACAAATCGCTCCACCAACTAAGAACGGCCATGCACCACCACCCACCGAATCAAGAAAGAGCTGTTAATCTGTCAATCCTTCCGGTGTCCGGGCCTGGTGAGATTTCCCGTGTTGAGTCAAATTAAGCCGCAGGCTCCACTCCTGGTGGTGCCCTTCCGTCAATTCCTTTAAGTTTCAGCTTTGCAACCATACTCCCCCCGGAGTCCAAAATCTTTGGTTTCCCGGAAGCTGCCCGCCGAGCCATTGTAGTAACGTCGGCGGATCGCTAGATGACATATTTACGGTTAGAACTAGGGCGGTATCTAATCGCCTTCGAACCTCTAACTTTCGTTCTTGATTGATGAAAACACCTTTGGCAAATGCTTTCGCTGATGTTCGTCTTGCGACGATCCAAGAATTTCACCTCTAACGTCGCAATACGAATGCCCCCAGTTATCCCTATTAATCATTACCTCGGAGTTCTGAAAACCAACAAAATAGAACCGAGATCATATTCTATTATTCCATGCACGAAATATTCAAGCAGCATTTTGAGCCCGCTTTGAGCACTCTAATTTGTTCAAAGTAAAATTGTCGGCCCACCTCGACACTCACCGAAGAGCACCGCGATAGGATTTTGATATTGAACCGGCGTATTACCGCCGGCTCACCGACGATATGCTCCGCAGACGTGTCAGTATCACCGCGGATGCGGTGCACCGACAGCGCGGCGCACAAATGCAACTACGAGCTTTTTAACCGCAACAATTTTAGTATACGCTATTGGAGCTGGAATTACCGCGGCTGCTGGCACCAGACTTGCCCTCCAATTGTTCCTCGTTAAAATATTTAAAGTGTACTCATTCCGATTACGAGGCCTCGTAAGAGTCCCGTATCGTTATTTTTCGTCACTACCTCCCCGTGCCGGGAGTGGGTAATTTGCGCGCCTGCTGCCTTCCTTGGATGTGGTAGCCGTTTCTCAGGCTCCCTCTCCGGAATCGAACCCTGATTCCCCGTTACCCGTGACAACCATGGTAGTCGCAGAAACTACCATCGAAAGTTGATAAGGCAGACATTTGAAAGATGCGTCGCCGGTACTGGACCATGCGATCGGCAAAAGTTATCCAGATTCATCAAAATTAACGACTTCGGACGCGAGGCCCTCCGTCGATTGGTTTTGATCTAATAAAAGCACTCATCCCATCACTGGTCAGAGTTCTGATTGCATGTATTAGCTCTAGAATTACCACAGTTATCCAAGTAACTGAGTAAGATCTAAGGAACCAAAACTGATATATTGAGCCATTCGCGGTATCGCCTTAATACGGCTTGCACTGAGACATGCATGGCTTAATCTTTGAGACAAGCATATAACTACTGGCAGGATCAACCAGGGAGCTATCACATTGTTGAAAGCGAGATAAATAATAATACTCACGCACCGTCGTAATATATTGTACAAGTACCATATTAACATACAACAGAGACGCGAGTAGAATAGTTTCCTCTCGACATTTCAATAACATATCCCGCGCATCGACGATCTTTTTCGTCACGTCGACGCTAACGGGCGAGCTCATTAAACGAACACTACTACAAAATAGAGTGTCGTTCTTGAATTTTGGGTCGCGAACGTGCGAACGTTTAAAACGGTTATATCTCAAACACGTCAAACGTCCATTGCACGTAAGCATTTTCAGGATTACTCTTATATAATATAATTAAACATTATATAAAAAATTAACCCCAATTTTGAACGTTCGTACCGAGACGCGTTTCACATATATATAAAATATAATATGTTTAACACAAAACGTACCATTGTCGATTCCGCCCGGAATCTATAGAGCACCTCGCAATATAATAATATATAGCATATTTTTTTATAGGACCGTTGAAATGTATTTAAACAAACGGACACGTACATAAGTAACGATCCGTCGATCCACACAGTTTATTATAACATTTGCACAAACGCGTTAGACTACTTATTACGATCGACGCACAACAGCAGTGTATAAAAAGTCGACTAAACGTCGCAACTCTTTCCCTCCGCCGCCGCGCATCAACCATCATTTTCGTCGTACGCATCCGTACATGTATAAGATTTCGTCAGGTTTATACCATCGGTATATATTCAAGCCAACAGTTGATACTTTAGAAAAATATAATATTTCTATGATGTGATCAGGATACAGTATCACAATACGATTGGGGTGGTTAGGGGGGGTTAGTAAACTGGGGTGGTAGGGGAGAGAGTGGGGGTGGAAGGGGAGGGGGGAGGGGGGAGCGAGCGGAGATGTAGGGGATAACAATAATAAGGAGTTTTTAAGTGATATTTATCACAATGAATTTACGGGTGGATGACAGTAGGGATGAAACGGGGGGAAGGGGGGGGAGGGGGGGGGGTTGGGAAAGGTGTTTTTTTTTTTTTCCAGTTTTATTACATTATGTTTAATCATATATATTTTTTAAGATTCACAGGAAACTGAATAAATATAATGTGCACACACAATACGT
>OY751356.1:12942500-12945000 GCA_963564715.1 Catocala sponsa
ACCGTCGATCGTTCGACAAATATTATAATAATCTCTAACATTGTCGTATGATATATAAATTATATATCAACGTGTGTCGTTAGACAATATTTAAACGGACCGCAATATAATTATACGCGATAAAACGTGTAACATATCACGGAACCGTCATCTGCGTTAAATATAGTATTACGCGTGAACGTATATATATTTTACACGCAATGTGGCTTATGTATTTTATACAGCCGGCCCTCAGACAGGAGTGGTCCTGGATGTGTCTCCACGGACCGCAATGTGCGTTCGAAATGTCGATGTTCAAATGTGTCCTGCAGTTCACACTATGACGCGCAGTTAACTGCGTTCTTCATCGACCCGCGAGCCAAGTGATCCACCGTCCAGGGTAATAGTTTAATATTAACCCCATGGATATAATATATTGTTTTATATTGTTACATAAATCGAATGGTTCATTATTATTATATTATTTAAAAAAATAATATATATATAAACGTATATAATGTACATCACCGCATTATAAAGATGTACCCACCCTTTTATATATAAGATAGTTTACGAACGCGCTCAAATTGCAACTCGTGGTGCGGATTTTTTAAACCAGTCTACGTTGAATTCATTAAGAGCGCGACGCGAGACGGACACAAGACATTTTGAACATTTCGAGATTTTTCAACATTATCGCACACTCAACATTGTATTAAATACAACGTCGCGTGTATATAATAACGTATACTAGATTACGAAACTGAATCAAATCGTCAGTTATCAGCGTCTCTGAATGTTGTTCAAAGTACAACACATTAAACTTTCAGTTTGTTTAGGATATTTGTGTGTTGTTACACGACTGCTGCGACGATTACGTACATATATAATATATACATATTCGCGAGAGCGCGTTACACGTTAATGATCCTTCCGCAGGTTCCCCTACGGAAACCTTGTTACGACTTTTACTTCCTCTAAATGATCAAGTTTGGTCAACTTCCCAGCAACGCCGACGGCCGTGAAGCCACCGCGTGTCGGTCCGAAGACCTCACTAAATCATTCAATCGGTAGTAGCGACGGGCGGTGTGTACAAAGGGCAGGGACGTAATCAACGCGAGCTTATGACTCGCGCTTACTAGGAATTCCTCGTTTATGGGGGATAATTGCAAACCCCAATCCCCAGCACGAAGGAGTTTCAGCGGGTTGCCCGGGCCTCTAGGCCAGGGAGAACATGCTGATTCCTTCAGTGTAGCGCGCGTGCGGCCCAGGACATCTAAGGGCATCACAGACCTGTTATTGCTCAATCTCGTGCGGCTCGAAGCCGCCGGTCCCTCTAAGAAGAATTTTAATACGTCGCCAGTGAGTTGCGTGACGAAGCCACGCACACCTAAATGACGACGCCTATTTAGCAGGCTAGAGTCTCGTTCGTTACCGGAATTAACCAGACAAATCGCTCCACCAACTAAGAACGGCCATGCACCACCACCCACCGAATCAAGAAAGAGCTGTTAATCTGTCAATCCTTCCGGTGTCCGGGCCTGGTGAGATTTCCCGTGTTGAGTCAAATTAAGCCGCAGGCTCCACTCCTGGTGGTGCCCTTCCGTCAATTCCTTTAAGTTTCAGCTTTGCAACCATACTCCCCCCGGAGTCCAAAATCTTTGGTTTCCCGGAAGCTGCCCGCCGAGCCATTGTAGTAACGTCGGCGGATCGCTAGATGACATATTTACGGTTAGAACTAGGGCGGTATCTAATCGCCTTCGAACCTCTAACTTTCGTTCTTGATTGATGAAAACACCTTTGGCAAATGCTTTCGCTGATGTTCGTCTTGCGACGATCCAAGAATTTCACCTCTAACGTCGCAATACGAATGCCCCCAGTTATCCCTATTAATCATTACCTCGGAGTTCTGAAAACCAACAAAATAGAACCGAGATCATATTCTATTATTCCATGCACGAAATATTCAAGCAGCATTTTGAGCCCGCTTTGAGCACTCTAATTTGTTCAAAGTAAAATTGTCGGCCCACCTCGACACTCACCGAAGAGCACCGCGATAGGATTTTGATATTGAACCGGCGTATTACCGCCGGCTCACCGACGATATGCTCCGCAGACGTGTCAGTATCACCGCGGATGCGGTGCACCGACAGCGCGGCGCACAAATGCAACTACGAGCTTTTTAACCGCAACAATTTTAGTATACGCTATTGGAGCTGGAATTACCGCGGCTGCTGGCACCAGACTTGCCCTCCAATTGTTCCTCGTTAAAATATTTAAAGTGTACTCATTCCGATTACGAGGCCTCGTAAGAGTCCCGTATCGTTATTTTTCGTCACTACCTCCCCGTGCCGGGAGTGGGTAATTTGCGCGCCTGCTGCCTTCCTTGGATGTGGTAGCCGTTTCTCAGGCTCCCTCTCCGGAATCGAACCCTGATTCCCCGTTACCCGTGACAACCATGGTAGTCGCAGAAACTACCATCGAAAGTTGATAAGGCAGACATTTGAAAGATGCGTCGCCG
>OY751356.1:12950000-12955000 GCA_963564715.1 Catocala sponsa
AGCTATCCTGAGGGAAACTTCGGACGGAACCAGCTACTAGATGGTTCGATTAGTCTTTCGCCCCTATACCCAGTTCCGACGATCGATTTGCACGTCAGAATCGCTACGGTCCTCCATCAGGGTTTCCCCTGACTTCGACCTGACCAGGCATAGTTCACCATCTTTCGGGTCCCAGCATTTATGCTCAGAGCGCGCCTACATTCACAGATTGGAAACGAGACGCCTCGGGAGTGCGAGAGATCGACCTAGATCGACGCTCCATCCTCCCTGAGCGCGCGGCAAGCGCGCGCCTTCACTTTCGTTGCGCCTTTCAGTTTTATTATCTCAATGACTCGCATACATGCTAGACTCCTTGGTCCGTGTTTCAAGACGGGTCCTGCGAGTGCCCGAAACTGAATCATCGCAGACAGAGACGCGCACAGTCCGAGACTGCACGGCAGCAACACCAGACTCGCCGCACATACGTCCGCGCTTAGGCGGTACGCAAGATACGACGTTGACTTGCGTCGGGCCGGACGCGTTGTAAACGCGTGCGCGTTTCGTCAGAACTACCGTCCGAAGGCCGGTCGGCCACCGTCGCGGTCCCACAGTACCCGTGAAGGTACAATGGGGCTCCCGAACGGCGCTTAGACCGACATCGAACGGGTCGCGATGTATTTACTAAGAGAGAAGTGCACGCCGTCCGCGGACGTCGACGTACACGCGTCGTGCCGGCCGACCGAAGCCGACGACATCGAATCGCGCGTCCGTACGCCGCGGAATGACGATGAATCTCTCCGTTCGTTCATTCGAGTTTCGCAGGTTTACCCCTGAACGGTTTCACGTACTCTTGAACTCTCTCTTCAAAGTTCTTTTCAACTTTCCCTCACGGTACTTGTTCGCTATCGGTCTCGCGGTAATATTTAGCCTTAGATGGAGTTTACCACCCACTTAGGGCTGCACTCTCAAGCAACCCGACTCTAAGGAGAGTCCCTGTCGCCGCGATCCTCCGTCGCTACGGGCCTGGCACCCTCTACGGGAAAACGGCCCCGTTCAAGACGAACTTGGACAGGAGCGATCGCGACGAGAAAGCGGAACCTCCCGAACACCACATCTCCCGCCGCCTGAACAACGGCGGGATTCAGTGCTGGGCTTCTTTCCTGTTCGCTCGCCGCTACTAAGGAAATCCTAGTTAGTTTCTTTTCCTCCGCTTACTAATATGCTTAAATTCGGCGGGTGATCCTCCCTGATCTGAGGCCAACGATAAAAATATGAGGCAGACGCGATATCCGTCAGCGTTACGACGACGCAACCGCTACGCGACACGTTACATTTTTTACAATAATAACGATCGATAACGACGACGGCGTCGATGCGCTCTTCGGACGTCGAGTCCGCCTACTGTCGATGATTCAAGTCTTATATATCTTTGTGTATACGTCAATTGTTATATAGAGATTGATAATATTTATGCGTCTCGCGACATGTGAACGGTGTTGAACTTGTTTAATTTTTTACAAAAACAAAAAAAAAACATGCACACGCCATCAACCCTCTCGTACGTGCGATATTGTTACATAACACACTAAACTCGAAGAGTCGAAAGCGTCCCCGCCTTACGCCGTAAAGCGCATCAGCGGTAACACCGTCGATCGTTCGACAAATATTATAATAATCTCTAACATTGTCGTATGATATATAAATTATAATCAACGTGTGTCGTTAGACAATATTTAAACGGACCGCAATATAGTTATACGCGATAAAACGTGTAACATATCACGGAACCGTCATCTGCGTTAAATATAGTATTACGCGTGAACGTATATATATTTTACACGCAATGTGGCTTATGTATTTTATACAGCCGGCCCTCAGACAGGAGTGGTCCTGGATGTGTCTCCACGGACCGCAATGTGCGTTCGAAATGTCGATGTTCAAATGTGTCCTGCAGTTCACACTATGACGCGCAGTTAACTGCGTTCTTCATCGACCCGCGAGCCAAGTGATCCACCGTCCAGGGTAATAGTTTAATATTAACCCCATGGATATAATATATTGTTTTATATTGTTACATAAATCGAATGGTTCATTATTATTATATTATTTAAAAAAATAATATATATATAAACGTATATAATGTACATCACCGCATTATAAAGATGTACCCACCCTTTTATATATAAGATAGTTTACGAACGCGCTCAAATTGCAACTCGTGGTGCGGATTTTTTAAACCAGTCTACGTTGAATTCATTAAGAGCGCGACGCGAGACGGACACAAGACATTTTGAACATTTCGAGATTTTTCAACATTATCGCACACTCAACATTGTATTAAATACAACGTCGCGTGTATATAATAACGTATACTAGATTACGAAACTGAATCAAATCGTCAGTTATCAGCGTCTCTGAATGTTGTTCAAAGTACAACACATTAAACTTTCAGTTTGTTTAGGATATTTGTGTGTTGTTACACGACTGCTGCGACGATTACGTACATATATAATATATACATATTCGCGAGAGCGCGTTACACGTTAATGATCCTTCCGCAGGTTCCCCTACGGAAACCTTGTTACGACTTTTACTTCCTCTAAATGATCAAGTTTGGTCAACTTCCCAGCAACGCCGACGGCCGTGAAGCCACCGCGTGTCGGTCCGAAGACCTCACTAAATCATTCAATCGGTAGTAGCGACGGGCGGTGTGTACAAAGGGCAGGGACGTAATCAACGCGAGCTTATGACTCGCGCTTACTAGGAATTCCTCGTTTATGGGGGATAATTGCAAACCCCAATCCCCAGCACGAAGGAGTTTCAGCGGGTTGCCCGGGCCTCTAGGCCAGGGAGAACATGCTGATTCCTTCAGTGTAGCGCGCGTGCGGCCCAGGACATCTAAGGGCATCACAGACCTGTTATTGCTCAATCTCGTGCGGCTCGAAGCCGCCGGTCCCTCTAAGAAGAATTTTAATACGTCGCCAGTGAGTTGCGTGACGAAGCCACGCACACCTAAATGACGACGCCTATTTAGCAGGCTAGAGTCTCGTTCGTTACCGGAATTAACCAGACAAATCGCTCCACCAACTAAGAACGGCCATGCACCACCACCCACCGAATCAAGAAAGAGCTGTTAATCTGTCAATCCTTCCGGTGTCCGGGCCTGGTGAGATTTCCCGTGTTGAGTCAAATTAAGCCGCAGGCTCCACTCCTGGTGGTGCCCTTCCGTCAATTCCTTTAAGTTTCAGCTTTGCAACCATACTCCCCCCGGAGTCCAAAATCTTTGGTTTCCCGGAAGCTGCCCGCCGAGCCATTGTAGTAACGTCGGCGGATCGCTAGATGACATATTTACGGTTAGAACTAGGGCGGTATCTAATCGCCTTCGAACCTCTAACTTTCGTTCTTGATTGATGAAAACACCTTTGGCAAATGCTTTCGCTGATGTTCGTCTTGCGACGATCCAAGAATTTCACCTCTAACGTCGCAATACGAATGCCCCCAGTTATCCCTATTAATCATTACCTCGGAGTTCTGAAAACCAACAAAATAGAACCGAGATCATATTCTATTATTCCATGCACGAAATATTCAAGCAGCATTTTGAGCCCGCTTTGAGCACTCTAATTTGTTCAAAGTAAAATTGTCGGCCCACCTCGACACTCACCGAAGAGCACCGCGATAGGATTTTGATATTGAACCGGCGTATTACCGCCGGCTCACCGACGATATGCTCCGCAGACGTGTCAGTATCACCGCGGATGCGGTGCACCGACAGCGCGGCGCACAAATGCAACTACGAGCTTTTTAACCGCAACAATTTTAGTATACGCTATTGGAGCTGGAATTACCGCGGCTGCTGGCACCAGACTTGCCCTCCAATTGTTCCTCGTTAAAATATTTAAAGTGTACTCATTCCGATTACGAGGCCTCGTAAGAGTCCCGTATCGTTATTTTTCGTCACTACCTCCCCGTGCCGGGAGTGGGTAATTTGCGCGCCTGCTGCCTTCCTTGGATGTGGTAGCCGTTTCTCAGGCTCCCTCTCCGGAATCGAACCCTGATTCCCCGTTACCCGTGACAACCATGGTAGTCGCAGAAACTACCATCGAAAGTTGATAAGGCAGACATTTGAAAGATGCGTCGCCGGTACTGGACCATGCGATCGGCAAAAGTTATCCAGATTCATCAAAATATTAACGACTTCGGACGCGAGGCCCTCCGTCGATTGGTTTTGATCTAATAAAAGCACTCATCCCATCACTGGTCAGAGTTCTGATTGCATGTATTAGCTCTAGAATTACCACAGTTATCCAAGTAACTGAGTAAGATCTAAGGAACCAAAACTGATATATTGAGCCATTCGCGGTATCGCCTTAATACGGCTTGCACTGAGACATGCATGGCTTAATCTTTGAGACAAGCATATAACTACTGGCAGGATCAACCAGGGAGCTATCACATTGTTGAAAGCGAGATAAATAATAATACTCACGCACCGTCGTAATATATTGTACAAGTACCATATTAACATACAACAGAGACGCGAGTAGAATAGTTTCCTCTCGACATTTCAATAACATATCCCGCGCATCGACGATCTTTTTCGTCACGTCGACGCTAACGGGCGAGCTCATTAAACGAACACTACTACAAAATAGAGTGTCGTTCTTGAATTTTGGGTCGCGAACGTGCGAACGTTTAAAACGGTTATATCTCAAACACGTCAAACGTCCATTGCACGTAAGCATTTTCAGGATTACTCTTATATAATATAATTAAACATTATATAAAAAATTAACCCCAATTTTGAACGTTCGTACCGAGACGCGTTTCACATATATATAAAATATAATATGTTTAACACAAAACGTACCATTGTCGATTCCGCCCGGAATCTATAGAGCACCTCGCAATATAATAATATATAGCATATTTTTTTATAGGACCGTTGAAATGTATTTAAACAAACGGACACGTACATAAGTAACGATCCGTCGATCCACACAGTTTATTATAACATTTGC
>OY751356.1:12960000-12965000 GCA_963564715.1 Catocala sponsa
TTCGCTATCGGTCTCGCGGTAATATTTAGCCTTAGATGGAGTTTACCACCCACTTAGGGCTGCACTCTCAAGCAACCCGACTCTAAGGAGAGTCCCTGTCGCCGCGATCCTCCGTCGCTACGGGCCTGGCACCCTCTACGGGAAAACGGCCCCGTTCAAGACGAACTTGGACAGGAGCGATCGCGACGAGAAAGCGGAACCTCCCGAACACCACATCTCCCGCCGCCTGAACAACGGCGGGATTCAGTGCTGGGCTTCTTTCCTGTTCGCTCGCCGCTACTAAGGAAATCCTAGTTAGTTTCTTTTCCTCCGCTTACTAATATGCTTAAATTCGGCGGGTGATCCTCCCTGATCTGAGGCCAACGATAAAAATATGAGGCAGACGCGATATCCGTCAGCGTTACGACGACGCAACCGCTACGCGACACGTTACATTTTTTACAATAATAACGATCGATAACGACGACGGCGTCGATGCGCTCTTCGGACGTCGAGTCCGCCTACTGTCGATGATTCAAGTCTTATATATCTTTGTGTATACGTCAATTGTTATATAGAGATTGATAATATTTATGCGTCTCGCGACATGTGAACGGTGTTGAACTTGTTTAATTTTTTACAAAAACAAAAAAAAAACATGCACACGCCATCAACCCTCTCGTACGTGCGATATTGTTACATAACACACTAAACTCGAAGAGTCGAAAGCGTCCCCGCCTTACGCCGTAAAGCGCATCAGCGGTAACACCGTCGATCGTTCGACAAATATTATAATAATCTCTAACATTGTCGTATGATATATAAATTATAATCAACGTGTGTCGTTAGACAATATTTAAACGGACCGCAATATAGTTATACGCGATAAAACGTGTAACATATCACGGAACCGTCATCTGCGTTAAATATAGTATTACGCGTGAACGTATATATATTTTACACGCAATGTGGCTTATGTATTTTATACAGCCGGCCCTCAGACAGGAGTGGTCCTGGATGTGTCTCCACGGACCGCAATGTGCGTTCGAAATGTCGATGTTCAAATGTGTCCTGCAGTTCACACTATGACGCGCAGTTAACTGCGTTCTTCATCGACCCGCGAGCCAAGTGATCCACCGTCCAGGGTAATAGTTTAATATTAACCCCATGGATATAATATATTGTTTTATATTGTTACATAAATCGAATGGTTCATTATTATTATATTATTTAAAAAAATAATATATATATAAACGTATATAATGTACATCACCGCATTATAAAGATGTACCCACCCTTTTATATATAAGATAGTTTACGAACGCGCTCAAATTGCAACTCGTGGTGCGGATTTTTTAAACCAGTCTACGTTGAATTCATTAAGAGCGCGACGCGAGACGGACACAAGACATTTTGAACATTTCGAGATTTTTCAACATTATCGCACACTCAACATTGTATTAAATACAACGTCGCGTGTATATAATAACGTATACTAGATTACGAAACTGAATCAAATCGTCAGTTATCAGCGTCTCTGAATGTTGTTCAAAGTACAACACATTAAACTTTCAGTTTGTTTAGGATATTTGTGTGTTGTTACACGACTGCTGCGACGATTACGTACATATATAATATATACATATTCGCGAGAGCGCGTTACACGTTAATGATCCTTCCGCAGGTTCCCCTACGGAAACCTTGTTACGACTTTTACTTCCTCTAAATGATCAAGTTTGGTCAACTTCCCAGCAACGCCGACGGCCGTGAAGCCACCGCGTGTCGGTCCGAAGACCTCACTAAATCATTCAATCGGTAGTAGCGACGGGCGGTGTGTACAAAGGGCAGGGACGTAATCAACGCGAGCTTATGACTCGCGCTTACTAGGAATTCCTCGTTTATGGGGGATAATTGCAAACCCCAATCCCCAGCACGAAGGAGTTTCAGCGGGTTGCCCGGGCCTCTAGGCCAGGGAGAACATGCTGATTCCTTCAGTGTAGCGCGCGTGCGGCCCAGGACATCTAAGGGCATCACAGACCTGTTATTGCTCAATCTCGTGCGGCTCGAAGCCGCCGGTCCCTCTAAGAAGAATTTTAATACGTCGCCAGTGAGTTGCGTGACGAAGCCACGCACACCTAAATGACGACGCCTATTTAGCAGGCTAGAGTCTCGTTCGTTACCGGAATTAACCAGACAAATCGCTCCACCAACTAAGAACGGCCATGCACCACCACCCACCGAATCAAGAAAGAGCTGTTAATCTGTCAATCCTTCCGGTGTCCGGGCCTGGTGAGATTTCCCGTGTTGAGTCAAATTAAGCCGCAGGCTCCACTCCTGGTGGTGCCCTTCCGTCAATTCCTTTAAGTTTCAGCTTTGCAACCATACTCCCCCCGGAGTCCAAAATCTTTGGTTTCCCGGAAGCTGCCCGCCGAGCCATTGTAGTAACGTCGGCGGATCGCTAGATGACATATTTACGGTTAGAACTAGGGCGGTATCTAATCGCCTTCGAACCTCTAACTTTCGTTCTTGATTGATGAAAACACCTTTGGCAAATGCTTTCGCTGATGTTCGTCTTGCGACGATCCAAGAATTTCACCTCTAACGTCGCAATACGAATGCCCCCAGTTATCCCTATTAATCATTACCTCGGAGTTCTGAAAACCAACAAAATAGAACCGAGATCATATTCTATTATTCCATGCACGAAATATTCAAGCAGCATTTTGAGCCCGCTTTGAGCACTCTAATTTGTTCAAAGTAAAATTGTCGGCCCACCTCGACACTCACCGAAGAGCACCGCGATAGGATTTTGATATTGAACCGGCGTATTACCGCCGGCTCACCGACGATATGCTCCGCAGACGTGTCAGTATCACCGCGGATGCGGTGCACCGACAGCGCGGCGCACAAATGCAACTACGAGCTTTTTAACCGCAACAATTTTAGTATACGCTATTGGAGCTGGAATTACCGCGGCTGCTGGCACCAGACTTGCCCTCCAATTGTTCCTCGTTAAAATATTTAAAGTGTACTCATTCCGATTACGAGGCCTCGTAAGAGTCCCGTATCGTTATTTTTCGTCACTACCTCCCCGTGCCGGGAGTGGGTAATTTGCGCGCCTGCTGCCTTCCTTGGATGTGGTAGCCGTTTCTCAGGCTCCCTCTCCGGAATCGAACCCTGATTCCCCGTTACCCGTGACAACCATGGTAGTCGCAGAAACTACCATCGAAAGTTGATAAGGCAGACATTTGAAAGATGCGTCGCCGGTACTGGACCATGCGATCGGCAAAAGTTATCCAGATTCATCAAAATTAACGACTTCGGACGCGAGGCCCTCCGTCGATTGGTTTTGATCTAATAAAAGCACTCATCCCATCACTGGTCAGAGTTCTGATTGCATGTATTAGCTCTAGAATTACCACAGTTATCCAAGTAACTGAGTAAGATCTAAGGAACCAAAACTGATATATTGAGCCATTCGCGGTATCGCCTTAATACGGCTTGCACTGAGACATGCATGGCTTAATCTTTGAGACAAGCATATAACTACTGGCAGGATCAACCAGGGAGCTATCACATTGTTGAAAGCGAGATAAATAATAATACTCACGCACCGTCGTAATATATTGTACAAGTACCATATTAACATACAACAGAGACGCGAGTAGAATAGTTTCCTCTCGACATTTCAATAACATATCCCGCGCATCGACGATCTTTTTCGTCACGTCGACGCTAACGGGCGAGCTCATTAAACGAACACTACTACAAAATAGAGTGTCGTTCTTGAATTTTGGGTCGCGAACGTGCGAACGTTTAAAACGGTTATATCTCAAACACGTCAAACGTCCATTGCACGTAAGCATTTTCAGGATTACTCTTATATAATATAATTAAACATTATATAAAAAATTAACCCCAATTTTGAACGTTCGTACCGAGACGCGTTTCACATATATATAAAATATAATATGTTTAACACAAAACGTACCATTGTCGATTCCGCCCGGAATCTATAGAGCACCTCGCAATATAATAATATATAGCATATTTTTTTATAGGACCGTTGAAATGTATTTAAACAAACGGACACGTACATAAGTAACGATCCGTCGATCCACACAGTTTATTATAACATTTGCACAAACGCGTTAGACTACTTATTACGATCGACGCACAACAGCAGTGTATAAAAAGTCGACTAAACGTCGCAACTCTTTCCCTCCGCCGCCGCGCATCAACCATCATTTTCGTCGTACGCATCCGTACATGTATAAGATTTCGTCAGGTTTATACCATCGGTATATATTCAAGCCAACAGTTGATACTTTAGAAAAATATAATATTTCTATGATGTGATCAGGATACAGTATCACAATACGATTGGGGTGGTTAGGGGGGGTTAGTAAACTGGGGTGGTAGGGGAGAGAGTGGGGGTGGAAGGGGAGGGGGGAGGGGGGAGCGAGCGGAGATGTAGGGGATAACAATAATAAGGAGTTTTTAAGTGATATTTATCACAATGAATTTACGGGTGGATGACAGTAGGGATGAAACGGGGGGAAGGGGGGGGAGGGGGGGGGGTTGGGAAAGGTGTTTTTTTTTTTTTCCAGTTTTATTACATTATGTTTAATCATATATATTTTTTAAGATTCACAGGAAACTGAATAAATATAATGTGCACACACAATACGTGCCGTCCAATTGGGTATTTGACGGTGTGCGTCACTTCGGTTCGTGTATTAAATTATATGTGCGTTCGCCGGTGATGTTTGCGTGCTAGGCGCGCGCGACGCCGTCCAAGTGCGTATTTGACGGTGTGCGTCACTTTGGTTCGTGTATTAAATTATATGTGAGTTCGCCGGTGATGTTTGCGTGCTGGGCGCGCGCGACGCCGTCCAAGTGCGTATTTGACGGTGTGCGTCACTTTGGTTCGTGTATTAAATTATATGTGAGTTCGCCGGTGACGTTTGCGTGCTAGGCGCGCGCGACGCCGTCCAAGTGCGTATTTGACGGTGTGCGTC
>OY751356.1:12970000-12973410 GCA_963564715.1 Catocala sponsa
CATATCACGGAACCGTCATCTGCGTTAAATATAGTATTACGCGTGAACGTATATATATTTTACACGCAATGTGGCTTATGTATTTTATACAGCCGGCCCTCAGACAGGAGTGGTCCTGGATGTGTCTCCACGGACCGCAATGTGCGTTCGAAATGTCGATGTTCAAATGTGTCCTGCAGTTCACACTATGACGCGCAGTTAACTGCGTTCTTCATCGACCCGCGAGCCAAGTGATCCACCGTCCAGGGTAATAGTTTAATATTAACCCCATGGATATAATATATTGTTTTATATTGTTACATAAATCGAATGGTTCATTATTATTATATTATTTAAAAAAATAATATATATATAAACGTATATAATGTACATCACCGCATTATAAAGATGTACCCACCCTTTTATATATAAGATAGTTTACGAACGCGCTCAAATTGCAACTCGTGGTGCGGATTTTTTAAACCAGTCTACGTTGAATTCATTAAGAGCGCGACGCGAGACGGACACAAGACATTTTGAACATTTCGAGATTTTTCAACATTATCGCACACTCAACATTGTATTAAATACAACGTCGCGTGTATATAATAACGTATACTAGATTACGAAACTGAATCAAATCGTCAGTTATCAGCGTCTCTGAATGTTGTTCAAAGTACAACACATTAAACTTTCAGTTTGTTTAGGATATTTGTGTGTTGTTACACGACTGCTGCGACGATTACGTACATATATAATATATACATATTCGCGAGAGCGCGTTACACGTTAATGATCCTTCCGCAGGTTCCCCTACGGAAACCTTGTTACGACTTTTACTTCCTCTAAATGATCAAGTTTGGTCAACTTCCCAGCAACGCCGACGGCCGTGAAGCCACCGCGTGTCGGTCCGAAGACCTCACTAAATCATTCAATCGGTAGTAGCGACGGGCGGTGTGTACAAAGGGCAGGGACGTAATCAACGCGAGCTTATGACTCGCGCTTACTAGGAATTCCTCGTTTATGGGGGATAATTGCAAACCCCAATCCCCAGCACGAAGGAGTTTCAGCGGGTTGCCCGGGCCTCTAGGCCAGGGAGAACATGCTGATTCCTTCAGTGTAGCGCGCGTGCGGCCCAGGACATCTAAGGGCATCACAGACCTGTTATTGCTCAATCTCGTGCGGCTCGAAGCCGCCGGTCCCTCTAAGAAGAATTTTAATACGTCGCCAGTGAGTTGCGTGACGAAGCCACGCACACCTAAATGACGACGCCTATTTAGCAGGCTAGAGTCTCGTTCGTTACCGGAATTAACCAGACAAATCGCTCCACCAACTAAGAACGGCCATGCACCACCACCCACCGAATCAAGAAAGAGCTGTTAATCTGTCAATCCTTCCGGTGTCCGGGCCTGGTGAGATTTCCCGTGTTGAGTCAAATTAAGCCGCAGGCTCCACTCCTGGTGGTGCCCTTCCGTCAATTCCTTTAAGTTTCAGCTTTGCAACCATACTCCCCCCGGAGTCCAAAATCTTTGGTTTCCCGGAAGCTGCCCGCCGAGCCATTGTAGTAACGTCGGCGGATCGCTAGATGACATATTTACGGTTAGAACTAGGGCGGTATCTAATCGCCTTCGAACCTCTAACTTTCGTTCTTGATTGATGAAAACACCTTTGGCAAATGCTTTCGCTGATGTTCGTCTTGCGACGATCCAAGAATTTCACCTCTAACGTCGCAATACGAATGCCCCCAGTTATCCCTATTAATCATTACCTCGGAGTTCTGAAAACCAACAAAATAGAACCGAGATCATATTCTATTATTCCATGCACGAAATATTCAAGCAGCATTTTGAGCCCGCTTTGAGCACTCTAATTTGTTCAAAGTAAAATTGTCGGCCCACCTCGACACTCACCGAAGAGCACCGCGATAGGATTTTGATATTGAACCGGCGTATTACCGCCGGCTCACCGACGATATGCTCCGCAGACGTGTCAGTATCACCGCGGATGCGGTGCACCGACAGCGCGGCGCACAAATGCAACTACGAGCTTTTTAACCGCAACAATTTTAGTATACGCTATTGGAGCTGGAATTACCGCGGCTGCTGGCACCAGACTTGCCCTCCAATTGTTCCTCGTTAAAATATTTAAAGTGTACTCATTCCGATTACGAGGCCTCGTAAGAGTCCCGTATCGTTATTTTTCGTCACTACCTCCCCGTGCCGGGAGTGGGTAATTTGCGCGCCTGCTGCCTTCCTTGGATGTGGTAGCCGTTTCTCAGGCTCCCTCTCCGGAATCGAACCCTGATTCCCCGTTACCCGTGACAACCATGGTAGTCGCAGAAACTACCATCGAAAGTTGATAAGGCAGACATTTGAAAGATGCGTCGCCGGTACTGGACCATGCGATCGGCAAAAGTTATCCAGATTCATCAAAATTAACGACTTCGGACGCGAGGCCCTCCGTCGATTGGTTTTGATCTAATAAAAGCACTCATCCCATCACTGGTCAGAGTTCTGATTGCATGTATTAGCTCTAGAATTACCACAGTTATCCAAGTAACTGAGTAAGATCTAAGGAACCAAAACTGATATATTGAGCCATTCGCGGTATCGCCTTAATACGGCTTGCACTGAGACATGCATGGCTTAATCTTTGAGACAAGCATATAACTACTGGCAGGATCAACCAGGGAGCTATCACATTGTTGAAAGCGAGATAAATAATAATACTCACGCACCGTCGTAATATATTGTACAAGTACCATATTAACATACAACAGAGACGCGAGTAGAATAGTTTCCTCTCGACATTTCAATAACATATCCCGCGCATCGACGATCTTTTTCGTCACGTCGACGCTAACGGGCGAGCTCATTAAACGAACACTACTACAAAATAGAGTGTCGTTCTTGAATTTTGGGTCGCGAACGTGCGAACGTTTAAAACGGTTATATCTCAAACACGTCAAACGTCCATTGCACGTAAGCATTTTCAGGATTACTCTTATATAATATAATTAAACATTATATAAAAAATTAACCCCAATTTTGAACGTTCGTACCGAGACGCGTTTCACATATATATAAAATATAATATGTTTAACACAAAACGTACCATTGTCGATTCCGCCCGGAATCTATAGAGCACCTCGCAATATAATAATATATAGCATATTTTTTTATAGGACCGTTGAAATGTATTTAAACAAACGGACACGTACATAAGTAACGATCCGTCGATCCACACAGTTTATTATAACATTTGCACAAACGCGTTAGACTACTTATTACGATCGACGCACAACAGCAGTGTATAAAAAGTCGACTAAACGTCGCAACTCTTTCCCTCCGCCGCCGCGCATCAACCATCATTTTCGTCGTACGCATCCGTACATGTATAAGATTTCGTCAGGTTTATACCATCGGTATATA
>OY751356.1:12973610-12978610 GCA_963564715.1 Catocala sponsa
TATTGTGTGTGCACATTATATTTATTCAGTTTCCTGTGAATCTTAAAAAATATATATGATTAAACATAATGTAATAAAACTGGAAAAAAAAAAAAACACCTTTCCCAACCCCCCCCCTCCCCCCCCTTCCCCCCGTTTCATCCCTACTGTCATCCACCCGTAAATTCATTGTGATAAATATCACTTAAAAACTCCTTATTATTGTTATCCCCTACATCTCCGCTCGCTCCCCCCTCCCCCCTCCCCTTCCACCCCCACTCTCTCCCCTACCACCCCAGTTTACTAACCCCCCCTAACCACCCCAATCGTATTGTGATACTGTATCCTGATCACATCATAGAAATATTATATTTTTCTAAAGTATCAACTGTTGGCTTGAATATATACCGATGGTATAAACCTGACGAAATCTTATACATGTACGGATGCGTACGACGAAAATGATGGTTGATGCGCGGCGGCGGAGGGAAAGAGTTGCGACGTTTAGTCGACTTTTTATACACTGCTGTTGTGCGTCGATCGTAATAAGTAGTCTAACGCGTTTGTGCAAATGTTATAATAAACTGTGTGGATCGACGGATCGTTACTTATGTACGTGTCCGTTTGTTTAAATACATTTCAACGGTCCTATAAAAAAATATGCTATATATTATTATATTGCGAGGTGCTCTATAGATTCCGGGCGGAATCGACAATGGTACGTTTTGTGTTAAACATATTATATTTTATATATATGTGAAACGCGTCTCGGTACGAACGTTCAAAATTGGGGTTAATTTTTTATATAATGTTTAATTATATTATATAAGAGTAATCCTGAAAATGCTTACGTGCAATGGACGTTTGACGTGTTTGAGATATAACCGTTTTAAACGTTCGCACGTTCGCGACCCAAAATTCAAGAACGACACTCTATTTTGTAGTAGTGTTCGTTTAATGAGCTCGCCCGTTAGCGTCGACGTGACGAAAAAGATCGTCGATGCGCGGGATATGTTATTGAAATGTCGAGAGGAAACTATTCTACTCGCGTCTCTGTTGTATGTTAATATGGTACTTGTACAATATATTACGACGGTGCGTGAGTATTATTATTTATCTCGCTTTCAACAATGTGATAGCTCCCTGGTTGATCCTGCCAGTAGTTATATGCTTGTCTCAAAGATTAAGCCATGCATGTCTCAGTGCAAGCCGTATTAAGGCGATACCGCGAATGGCTCAATATATCAGTTTTGGTTCCTTAGATCTTACTCAGTTACTTGGATAACTGTGGTAATTCTAGAGCTAATACATGCAATCAGAACTCTGACCAGTGATGGGATGAGTGCTTTTATTAGATCAAAACCAATCGACGGAGGGCCTCGCGTCCGAAGTCGTTAATTTTGATGAATCTGGATAACTTTTGCCGATCGCATGGTCCAGTACCGGCGACGCATCTTTCAAATGTCTGCCTTATCAACTTTCGATGGTAGTTTCTGCGACTACCATGGTTGTCACGGGTAACGGGGAATCAGGGTTCGATTCCGGAGAGGGAGCCTGAGAAACGGCTACCACATCCAAGGAAGGCAGCAGGCGCGCAAATTACCCACTCCCGGCACGGGGAGGTAGTGACGAAAAATAACGATACGGGACTCTTACGAGGCCTCGTAATCGGAATGAGTACACTTTAAATATTTTAACGAGGAACAATTGGAGGGCAAGTCTGGTGCCAGCAGCCGCGGTAATTCCAGCTCCAATTGCGTATACTAAAATTGTTGCGGTTAAAAAGCTCGTAGTTGCATTTGTGCGCCGCGCTGTCGGTGCACCGCATCCGCGGTGATACTGACACGTCTGCGGAGCATATCGTCGGTGAGCCGGCGGTAATACGCCGGTTCAATATCAAAATCCTATCGCGGTGCTCTTCGGTGAGTGTCGAGGTGGGCCGACAATTTTACTTTGAACAAATTAGAGTGCTCAAAGCGGGCTCAAAATGCTGCTTGAATATTTCGTGCATGGAATAATAGAATATGATCTCGGTTCTATTTTGTTGGTTTTCAGAACTCCGAGGTAATGATTAATAGGGATAACTGGGGGCATTCGTATTGCGACGTTAGAGGTGAAATTCTTGGATCGTCGCAAGACGAACATCAGCGAAAGCATTTGCCAAAGGTGTTTTCATCAATCAAGAACGAAAGTTAGAGGTTCGAAGGCGATTAGATACCGCCCTAGTTCTAACCGTAAATATGTCATCTAGCGATCCGCCGACGTTACTACAATGGCTCGGCGGGCAGCTTCCGGGAAACCAAAGATTTTGGACTCCGGGGGGAGTATGGTTGCAAAGCTGAAACTTAAAGGAATTGACGGAAGGGCACCACCAGGAGTGGAGCCTGCGGCTTAATTTGACTCAACACGGGAAATCTCACCAGGCCCGGACACCGGAAGGATTGACAGATTAACAGCTCTTTCTTGATTCGGTGGGTGGTGGTGCATGGCCGTTCTTAGTTGGTGGAGCGATTTGTCTGGTTAATTCCGGTAACGAACGAGACTCTAGCCTGCTAAATAGGCGTCGTCATTTAGGTGTGCGTGGCTTCGTCACGCAACTCACTGGCGACGTATTAAAATTCTTCTTAGAGGGACCGGCGGCTTCGAGCCGCACGAGATTGAGCAATAACAGGTCTGTGATGCCCTTAGATGTCCTGGGCCGCACGCGCGCTACACTGAAGGAATCAGCATGTTCTCCCTGGCCTAGAGGCCCGGGCAACCCGCTGAAACTCCTTCGTGCTGGGGATTGGGGTTTGCAATTATCCCCCATAAACGAGGAATTCCTAGTAAGCGCGAGTCATAAGCTCGCGTTGATTACGTCCCTGCCCTTTGTACACACCGCCCGTCGCTACTACCGATTGAATGATTTAGTGAGGTCTTCGGACCGACACGCGGTGGCTTCACGGCCGTCGGCGTTGCTGGGAAGTTGACCAAACTTGATCATTTAGAGGAAGTAAAAGTCGTAACAAGGTTTCCGTAGGGGAACCTGCGGAAGGATCATTAACGTGTAACGCGCTCTCGCGAATATGTATATATTATATATGTACGTAATCGTCGCAGCAGTCGTGTAACAACACACAAATATCCTAAACAAACTGAAAGTTTAATGTGTTGTACTTTGAACAACATTCAGAGACGCTGATAACTGACGATTTGATTCAGTTTCGTAATCTAGTATACGTTATTATATACACGCGACGTTGTATTTAATACAATGTTGAGTGTGCGATAATGTTGAAAAATCTCGAAATGTTCAAAATGTCTTGTGTCCGTCTCGCGTCGCGCTCTTAATGAATTCAACGTAGACTGGTTTAAAAAATCCGCACCACGAGTTGCAATTTGAGCGCGTTCGTAAACTATCTTATATATAAACGGGTGGGTACATCTTTATAATGCGGTGATGTACATTATATACGTTTATATATATATTATTTTTTTAAATAATATAATAATAATGAACCATTCGATTTATGTAACAATATAAAACAATATATTATATCCATGGGGTTAATATTAAACTATTACCCTGGACGGTGGATCACTTGGCTCGCGGGTCGATGAAGAACGCAGTTAACTGCGCGTCATAGTGTGAACTGCAGGACACATTTGAACATCGACATTTCGAACGCACATTGCGGTCCGTGGAGACACATCCAGGACCACTCCTGTCTGAGGGCCGGCTGTATAAAATACATAAGCCACATTGCGTGTAAAATATATATACGTTCACGCGTAATACTATATTTAACGCAGATGACGGTTCCGTGATATGTTACACGTTTTATCGCGTATAACTATATTGCGGTCCGTTTAAATATTGTCTAACGACACACGTTGATTATAATTTATATATCATACGACAATGTTAGAGATTATTATAATATTTGTCGAACGATCGACGGTGTTACCGCTGATGCGCTTTACGGCGTAAGGCGGGGACGCTTTCGACTCTTCGAGTTTAGTGTGTTATGTAACAATATCGCACGTACGAGAGGGTTGATGGCGTGTGCATGTTTTTTTTTTTTTTTTGTAAAAAATTAAACAAGTTCAACACCGTTCACATGTCGCGAGACGCATAAATATTATCAATCTCTATATAACAATTGACGTATACACAAAGATATATAAGACTTGAATCATCGACAGTAGGCGGACTCGACGTCCGAAGAGCGCATCGACGCCGTCGTCGTTATCGATCGTTATTATTGTAAAAAATGTAACGTGTCGCGTAGCGGTTGCGTCGTCGTAACGCTGACGGATATCGCGTCTGCCTCATATTTTTATCGTTGGCCTCAGATCAGGGAGGATCACCCGCCGAATTTAAGCATATTAGTAAGCGGAGGAAAAGAAACTAACTAGGATTTCCTTAGTAGCGGCGAGCGAACAGGAAAGAAGCCCCAGCACTGAATCCCGCCGTTGTTCAGGCGGCGGGAGATGTGGTGTTCGGGAGGTTCCGCTTTCTCGTCGCGATCGCTCCTGTCCAAGTTCGTCTTGAACGGGGCCGTTTTCCCGTAGAGGGTGCCAGGCCCGTAGCGACGGAGGATCGCGGCGAGAGGGACTCTCCTTAGAGTCGGGTTGCTTGAGAGTGCAGCCCTAAGTGGGTGGTAAACTCCATCTAAGGCTAAATATTACCGCGAGACCGATAGCGAACAAGTACCGTGAGGGAAAGTTGAAAAAGAACTTTGAAGAGAGAGTTCAAGAGTACGTGAAACCGTTCAGGGGTAAACCTGCGAAACTCGAATGAACGAACGGAGAGATTCATCGTCATTCCGCGGCGTACGGACGCGCGATTCGATGTCGTCGGCTTCGGTCGGCCGGCACGACGCGTGTACGTCGACGTCCGCGGACGGCGTGCACTTCTCTCTTAGTAAATACATCGCGACCCGTTCGATGTCGGTCTAAGCGCCGTTCGGGAGCCCCATTGTACCTTCACGGGTACTGTGGGACCGCGACGGTGGCCGACCGGCCTTCGGACGGTAGTT
>OY751356.1:12983610-12986110 GCA_963564715.1 Catocala sponsa
GAGATATAACCGTTTTAAACGTTCGCACGTTCGCGACCCAAAATTCAAGAACGACACTCTATTTTGTAGTAGTGTACGTTTATGAGCTCGCCCGTTAGCGTCGACGTGACGAAAAAGATCGTCGATGCGCGGGATATGTTATTGAAATGTCGAGAGGGAAACTATTCTACTTCGCGTCTCTGTTGTATTTTAATATGGTACTTGTACAATATATTACGACGGTGCGTGAGTATTATTATTTATCTCGCTTTCAACAATGTGATAGCTCCCTGGTTGATCCTGCCAGTAGTTTATATGCTTGTCTCAAAGATTAAGCCATGCATGTCTCAGTGCAAGCCGTATTAAGGCGATACCGCGAATGGCTCAATATATCAGTTTTGGTTCCTTAGATCTTACTCAGTTACTTGGATAACTGTGGTAATTCTAGAGCTAATACATGCAATCAGAACTCTGACCAGTGATGGGATGAGTGCTTTTATTAGATCAAAACCAATCGACGGAGGGCCTCGCGTCCGAAGTCGTTAATTTTGATGAATCTGGATAACTTTTGCCGATCGCATGGTCCAGTACCGGCGACGCATCTTTCAAATGTCTGCCTTATCAACTTTCGATGGTAGTTTCTGCGACTACCATGGTTGTCACGGGTAACGGGGAATCAGGGTTCGATTCCGGAGAGGGAGCCTGAGAAACGGCTACCACATCCAAGGAAGGCAGCAGGCGCGCAAATTACCCACTCCCGGCACGGGGAGGTAGTGACGAAAAATAACGATACGGGACTCTTACGAGGCCTCGTAATCGGAATGAGTACACTTTAAATATTTTAACGAGGAACAATTGGAGGGCAAGTCTGGTGCCAGCAGCCGCGGTAATTCCAGCTCCAATAGCGTATACTAAAATTGTTGCGGTTAAAAAGCTCGTAGTTGCATTTGTGCGCCGCGCTGTCGGTGCACCGCATCCGCGGTGATACTGACACGTCTGCGGAGCATATCGTCGGTGAGCCGGCGGTAATACGCCGGTTCAATATCAAAATCCTATCGCGGTGCTCTTCGGTGAGTGTCGAGGTGGGCCGACAATTTTACTTTGAACAAATTAGAGTGCTCAAAGCGGGCTCAAAATGCTGCTTGAATATTTCGTGCATGGAATAATAGAATATGATCTCGGTTCTATTTTGTTGGTTTTCAGAACTCCGAGGTAATGATTAATAGGGATAACTGGGGGCATTCGTATTGCGACGTTAGAGGTGAAATTCTTGGATCGTCGCAAGACGAACATCAGCGAAAGCATTTGCCAAAGGTGTTTTCATCAATCAAGAACGAAAGTTAGAGGTTCGAAGGCGATTAGATACCGCCCTAGTTCTAACCGTAAATATGTCATCTAGCGATCCGCCGACGTTACTACAATGGCTCGGCGGGCAGCTTCCGGGAAACCAAAGATTTTGGACTCCGGGGGGAGTATGGTTGCAAAGCTGAAACTTAAAGGAATTGACGGAAGGGCACCACCAGGAGTGGAGCCTGCGGCTTAATTTGACTCAACACGGGAAATCTCACCAGGCCCGGACACCGGAAGGATTGACAGATTAACAGCTCTTTCTTGATTCGGTGGGTGGTGGTGCATGGCCGTTCTTAGTTGGTGGAGCGATTTGTCTGGTTAATTCCGGTAACGAACGAGACTCTAGCCTGCTAAATAGGCGTCGTCATTTAGGTGTGCGTGGCTTCGTCACGCAACTCACTGGCGACGTATTAAAATTCTTCTTAGAGGGACCGGCGGCTTCGAGCCGCACGAGATTGAGCAATAACAGGTCTGTGATGCCCTTAGATGTCCTGGGCCGCACGCGCGCTACACTGAAGGAATCAGCATGTTCTCCCTGGCCTAGAGGCCCGGGCAACCCGCTGAAACTCCTTCGTGCTGGGGATTGGGGTTTGCAATTATCCCCCATAAACGAGGAATTCCTAGTAAGCGCGAGTCATAAGCTCGCGTTGATTACGTCCCTGCCCTTTGTACACACCGCCCGTCGCTACTACCGATTGAATGATTTAGTGAGGTCTTCGGACCGACACGCGGTGGCTTCACGGCCGTCGGCGTTGCTGGGAAGTTGACCAAACTTGATCATTTAGAGGAAGTAAAAGTCGTAACAAGGTTTCCGTAGGGGAACCTGCGGAAGGATCATTAACGTGTAACGCGCTCTCGCGAATATGTATATATTATATATGTACGTAATCGTCGCAGCAGTCGTGTAACAACACACAAATATCCTAAACAAACTGAAAGTTTAATGTGTTGTACTTTGAACAACATTCAGAGACGCTGATACTGACGATTTGATTAAGCTTCGTAATCTAGTATACGTTATTATATACACGCGCCGTTGTATTTAATACAATGTTGCGTGTGCGATAATGTTGAAAAATCTCGAAATGTTCAAAATGTCTTGTGTCCGTCTCGCGTCGCGCTCTTAATGAATTCAACGTAGACTGGTTTAAAAAATCCGCACCACGAGTTG
>OY751356.1:12991110-12996110 GCA_963564715.1 Catocala sponsa
TGTTGTTGTCGACGGTGTCTATAATATGTTGTGTGCGCGCGTGCGCGTGCGTGTGCGCAAACACTCGCACGTTTTGCGCGAGTGTTGTGCGTGTGCGCGCGACTCTACGATATTACGTACACTCCTACCCCATTTGTATAACACGAACGGCGATATTAACGCGTTTAATGTTGCTTATTGACTGTGTTAGCTGTGGTGGGTAGAGTGGATATAATAATAAGTTGAGTTAAAGATGGGAACGATGAGATATAATAAATATTTCGTAGGGTCGAGTCGATTTTAATACACGAACTTGCGACATTTTTTTCCTACAAATTTAATACACGAACCAAAGTAATACACGAACCACGGTGACGCACACCGCACACCGCCTCGCACAATGTGTGATGTGCACCGGCGAACGGTCACATAATACACGAACCAAAGTGACGCACACCGTCAAATACGCACTTGGACGGCGTCGCGCGCGCCTAGCACGCAAACGTCACCGGCGAACTCACATATAATTTAATACACGAACCAAAGTGACGCACACCGTCAAATACGCACTTGGACGGCGTCGCGCGCGCCCAGCACGCAAACATCACCGGCGAACTCACATATAATTTAATACACGAACCAAAGTGACGCACACCGTCAAATACGCACTTGGACGGCGTCGCGCGCGCCTAGCACGCAAACATCATCGACGAACGCACATATAATTTAATACACGAACCGAAGTGACGCACACCGTCAAATACGCAATTGGACGGCACGTATTGTGTGTGCACATTATATTTATTCAGTTTCCTGTGAATCTTAAAAAATATATATGATTAAACATAATGTAATAAAACTGGAAAAAAAAAAAATAAAAAAAAAAAAACACCTTTCCCAACCCCCCCTCTCCCTCCCCCCCCCCCCCCTTCCCCCCGTTTCATCCCTACTGTCATCCACCCGTAAATTCATTGTGATAAATATCACTTAAAAACTCCTTATTATTGTTATCCCCTACATCTCCGCTCGCTCCCCCCTCCCCCCTCCCCTTCCACCCCCACTCTCTCCCCTACCACCCCAGTTTACTAACCCCCCCCTAACCACCCCAATCGTATTGTGATACTGTATCCTGATCACATCATAGAAATATTATATTTTTCTAAAGTATCAACTGTTGGCTTGAATATATACCGATGGTATAAACCTGACAAAATCTTATACATGTACGGATGCGTACGACGAAAATGATGGTTGATGCGCGGCGGCGGAGGGAAAGAGTTGCGACGTTTAGTCGACTTTTTATACACTGCTGTTGTGCGTCGATCGTAATAAGTAGTCTAACGCGTTTGTGCAAATGTTATAATAAACTGTGTGGATCGACGGATCGTTACTTACGTACGTGTCCGTTTGTTTAAATACATTTCAACGGTCCTATAAAAAAATATGCTATATATTATTATATTGCGAGGTGCTCTATAGATTCCGGGCGGAATCGACAATGGTACGTTTTGTGTTAAACATATTATATTTTATATATATGTGAAACGCGTCTCGGTACGAACGTTCAAAATTGGGGTTAATTTTTTATATAATGTTTAATTATATTATATAAGAGTAATCCTGAAAATGCTTACGTGCAATGGACGTTTGACGTGTTTGAGATATAACCGTTTTAAACGTTCGCACGTTCGCGACCCAAAATTCAAGAACGACACTCTATTTTGTAGTAGTGTACGTTTAATGAGCTCGCCCGTTAGCGTCGACGTGACGAAAAAGATCGTCGATGCGCGGGATATGTTATTGAAATGTCGAGAGGAAACTATTCTACTTCGCGTCTCTGTTGTATTTTAATATGGTACTTGTACAATATATTACGACGGTGCGTGAGTATTATTATTTATCTCGCTTTCAACAATGTGATAGCTCCCTGGTTGATCCTGCCAGTAGTTATATGCTTGTCTCAAAGATTAAGCCATGCATGTCTCAGTGCAAGCCGTATTAAGGCGATACCGCGAATGGCTCAATATATCAGTTTTGGTTCCTTAGATCTTACTCAGTTACTTGGATAACTGTGGTAATTCTAGAGCTAATACATGCAATCAGAACTCTGACCAGTGATGGGATGAGTGCTTTTATTAGATCAAAACCAATCGACGGAGGGCCTCGCGTCCGAAGTCGTTAATTTTGATGAATCTGGATAACTTTTGCCGATCGCATGGTCCAGTACCGGCGACGCATCTTTCAAATGTCTGCCTTATCAACTTTCGATGGTAGTTTCTGCGACTACCATGGTTGTCACGGGTAACGGGGAATCAGGGTTCGATTCCGGAGAGGGAGCCTGAGAAACGGCTACCACATCCAAGGAAGGCAGCAGGCGCGCAAATTACCCACTCCCGGCACGGGGAGGTAGTGACGAAAAATAACGATACGGGACTCTTACGAGGCCTCGTAATCGGAATGAGTACACTTTAAATATTTTAACGAGGAACAATTGGAGGGCAAGTCTGGTGCCAGCAGCCGCGGTAATTCCAGCTCCAATAGCGTATACTAAAATTGTTGCGGTTAAAAAGCTCGTAGTTGCATTTGTGCGCCGCGCTGTCGGTGCACCGCATCCGCGGTGATACTGACACGTCTGCGGAGCATATCGTCGGTGAGCCGGCGGTAATACGCCGGTTCAATATCAAAATCCTATCGCGGTGCTCTTCGGTGAGTGTCGAGGTGGGCCGACAATTTTACTTTGAACAAATTAGAGTGCTCAAAGCGGGCTCAAAATGCTGCTTGAATATTTCGTGCATGGAATAATAGAATATGATCTCGGTTCTATTTTGTTGGTTTTCAGAACTCCGAGGTAATGATTAATAGGGATAACTGGGGGCATTCGTATTGCGACGTTAGAGGTGAAATTCTTGGATCGTCGCAAGACGAACATCAGCGAAAGCATTTGCCAAAGGTGTTTTCATCAATCAAGAACGAAAGTTAGAGGTTCGAAGGCGATTAGATACCGCCCTAGTTCTAACCGTAAATATGTCATCTAGCGATCCGCCGACGTTACTACAATGGCTCGGCGGGCAGCTTCCGGGAAACCAAAGATTTTGGACTCCGGGGGGAGTATGGTTGCAAAGCTGAAACTTAAAGGAATTGACGGAAGGGCACCACCAGGAGTGGAGCCTGCGGCTTAATTTGACTCAACACGGGAAATCTCACCAGGCCCGGACACCGGAAGGATTGACAGATTAACAGCTCTTTCTTGATTCGGTGGGTGGTGGTGCATGGCCGTTCTTAGTTGGTGGAGCGATTTGTCTGGTTAATTCCGGTAACGAACGAGACTCTAGCCTGCTAAATAGGCGTCGTCATTTAGGTGTGCGTGGCTTCGTCACGCAACTCACTGGCGACGTATTAAAATTCTTCTTAGAGGGACCGGCGGCTTCGAGCCGCACGAGATTGAGCAATAACAGGTCTGTGATGCCCTTAGATGTCCTGGGCCGCACGCGCGCTACACTGAAGGAATCAGCATGTTCTCCCTGGCCTAGAGGCCCGGGCAACCCGCTGAAACTCCTTCGTGCTGGGGATTGGGGTTTGCAATTATCCCCCATAAACGAGGAATTCCTAGTAAGCGCGAGTCATAAGCTCGCGTTGATTACGTCCCTGCCCTTTGTACACACCGCCCGTCGCTACTACCGATTGAATGATTTAGTGAGGTCTTCGGACCGACACGCGGTGGCTTCACGGCCGTCGGCGTTGCTGGGAAGTTGACCAAACTTGATCATTTAGAGGAAGTAAAAGTCGTAACAAGGTTTCCGTAGGGGAACCTGCGGAAGGATCATTAACGTGTAACGCGCTCTCGCGAATATGTATATATTATATATGTACGTAATCGTCGCAGCAGTCGTGTAACAACACACAAATATCCTAAACAAACTGAAAGTTTAATGTGTTGTACTTTGAACAACATTCAGAGACGCTGATACTGACGATTTGATTAAGCTTCGTAATCTAGTATACGTTATTATATACACGCGCCGTTGTATTTAATACAATGTTGCGTGTGCGATAATGTTGAAAAATCTCGAAATGTTCAAAATGTCTTGTGTCCGTCTCGCGTCGCGCTCTTAATGAATTCAACGTAGACTGGTTTAAAAAATCCGCACCACGAGTTGCAATTTGAGCGCGTTCGTAAACTATCTTATATATAAACGGTGGGTACATCTTTATAATGCGGTGATGTACATTATATACGTTTATATGTATATTATTTTTTTGAAATAATATAATAATAATGAACCATTCGATTTATGTAACAATATAAAACAATATATTATATCCATGGGGTTAATATTAAACTATTACCCTGGACGGTGGATCACTTGGCTCGCGGGTCGATGAAGAACGCAGTTAACTGCGCGTCATAGTGTGAACTGCAGGACACATTTGAACATCGACATTTCGAACGCACATTGCGGTCCGTGGAGACACATCCAGGACCACTCCTGTCTGAGGGCCGGCTGTATAAAATACATAAGCCACATTGCGTGTAAAATATATATACGTTCACGCGTAATACTATATTTAACGCAGATGACGGTTCCGTGATATGTTACACGTTTTATCGCGTATAACTACATATATTGCGGTCCGTTTAAATATTGTCTAACGACACACGTTGATTATAATTTATATATCATACGACAATGTTAGAGATTATTATAATATTTGTCGAACGATCGACGGTGTTACCGCTGATGCGCTTTACGGCGTAAGGCGGGGACGCTTTCGACTCTTCGAGTTTAGTGTGTTATGTAACAATATCGCACGTACGAGAGGGTTGATGGCGTGTGCATGTTTTTTTTTTTTTTTGTAAAAAATTAAACAAGTTCAACACCGTTCACATGTCGCGAGACGCATAAATATTATCAATCTCTATATAACAATTGACGTATACACAAAGATATATAAGACTTGAATCATCGACAGTAGGCGGACTCGACGTCCGAAGAGCGCATCGACGCCGTCGTCGTTATCGA
>OY751356.1:13001110-13006110 GCA_963564715.1 Catocala sponsa
TTTGCGCGAGTGTTGTGCGTGTGCGCGCGACTCTACGATATTACGTACACTCCTACCCCATTTGTATAACACGAACGGCGATATTAACGCGTTTAATGTTGCTTATTGACTGTGTTAGCTGTGGTGGGTAGAGTGGATATAATAATAAGTTGAGTTAAAGATGGGAACGATGAGATATAATAAATATTTCGTAGGGTCGAGTCGATTTTAATACACGAACTTGCGACATTTTTTTCCTACAAATTTAATACACGAACCAAAGTAATACACGAACCACGGTGACGCACACCGCACACCGCCTCGCACAATGTGTGATGTGCACCGGCGAACGGTCACATAATACACGAACCAAAGTGACGCACACCGTCAAATACGCACTTGGACGGCGTCGCGCGCGCCTAGCACGCAAACGTCACCGGCGAACTCACATATAATTTAATACACGAACCAAAGTGACGCACACCGTCAAATACGCACTTGGACGGCGTCGCGCGCGCCCAGCACGCAAACATCACCGGCGAACTCACATATAATTTAATACACGAACCAAAGTGACGCACACCGTCAAATACGCACTTGGACGGCGTCGCGCGCGCCTAGCACGCAAACATCATCGACGAACGCACATATAATTTAATACACGAACCGAAGTGACGCACACCGTCAAATACGCAATTGGACGGCACGTATTGTGTGTGCACATTATATTTATTCAGTTTCCTGTGAATCTTAAAAAATATATATGATTAAACATAATGTAATAAAACTGGAAAAAAAAAAAATAAAAAAAAAAAAACACCTTTCCCAACCCCCCCTCTCCCCCCCCCCCCCCCTTCCCCCCGTTTCATCCCTACTGTCATCCACCCGTAAATTCATTGTGATAAATATCACTTAAAAACTCCTTATTATTGTTATCCCCTACATCTCCGCTCGCTCCCCCCTCCCCCCTCCCCTTCCACCCCCACTCTCTCCCCTACCACCCCAGTTTACTAACCCCCCCCTAACCACCCCAATCGTATTGTGATACTGTATCCTGATCACATCATAGAAATATTATATTTTTCTAAAGTATCAACTGTTGGCTTGAATATATACCGATGGTATAAACCTGACAAAATCTTATACATGTACGGATGCGTACGACGAAAATGATGGTTGATGCGCGGCGGCGGAGGGAAAGAGTTGCGACGTTTAGTCGACTTTTTATACACTGCTGTTGTGCGTCGATCGTAATAAGTAGTCTAACGCGTTTGTGCAAATGTTATAATAAACTGTGTGGATCGACGGATCGTTACTTACGTACGTGTCCGTTTGTTTAAATACATTTCAACGGTCCTATAAAAAAATATGCTATATATTATTATATTGCGAGGTGCTCTATAGATTCCGGGCGGAATCGACAATGGTACGTTTTGTGTTAAACATATTATATTTTATATATATGTGAAACGCGTCTCGGTACGAACGTTCAAAATTGGGGTTAATTTTTTATATAATGTTTAATTATATTATATAAGAGTAATCCTGAAAATGCTTACGTGCAATGGACGTTTGACGTGTTTGAGATATAACCGTTTTAAACGTTCGCACGTTCGCGACCCAAAATTCAAGAACGACACTCTATTTTGTAGTAGTGTACGTTTAATGAGCTCGCCCGTTAGCGTCGACGTGACGAAAAAGATCGTCGATGCGCGGGATATGTTATTGAAATGTCGAGAGGAAACTATTCTACTTCGCGTCTCTGTTGTATTTTAATATGGTACTTGTACAATATATTACGACGGTGCGTGAGTATTATTATTTATCTCGCTTTCAACAATGTGATAGCTCCCTGGTTGATCCTGCCAGTAGTTATATGCTTGTCTCAAAGATTAAGCCATGCATGTCTCAGTGCAAGCCGTATTAAGGCGATACCGCGAATGGCTCAATATATCAGTTTTGGTTCCTTAGATCTTACTCAGTTACTTGGATAACTGTGGTAATTCTAGAGCTAATACATGCAATCAGAACTCTGACCAGTGATGGGATGAGTGCTTTTATTAGATCAAAACCAATCGACGGAGGGCCTCGCGTCCGAAGTCGTTAATTTTGATGAATCTGGATAACTTTTGCCGATCGCATGGTCCAGTACCGGCGACGCATCTTTCAAATGTCTGCCTTATCAACTTTCGATGGTAGTTTCTGCGACTACCATGGTTGTCACGGGTAACGGGGAATCAGGGTTCGATTCCGGAGAGGGAGCCTGAGAAACGGCTACCACATCCAAGGAAGGCAGCAGGCGCGCAAATTACCCACTCCCGGCACGGGGAGGTAGTGACGAAAAATAACGATACGGGACTCTTACGAGGCCTCGTAATCGGAATGAGTACACTTTAAATATTTTAACGAGGAACAATTGGAGGGCAAGTCTGGTGCCAGCAGCCGCGGTAATTCCAGCTCCAATAGCGTATACTAAAATTGTTGCGGTTAAAAAGCTCGTAGTTGCATTTGTGCGCCGCGCTGTCGGTGCACCGCATCCGCGGTGATACTGACACGTCTGCGGAGCATATCGTCGGTGAGCCGGCGGTAATACGCCGGTTCAATATCAAAATCCTATCGCGGTGCTCTTCGGTGAGTGTCGAGGTGGGCCGACAATTTTACTTTGAACAAATTAGAGTGCTCAAAGCGGGCTCAAAATGCTGCTTGAATATTTCGTGCATGGAATAATAGAATATGATCTCGGTTCTATTTTGTTGGTTTTCAGAACTCCGAGGTAATGATTAATAGGGATAACTGGGGGCATTCGTATTGCGACGTTAGAGGTGAAATTCTTGGATCGTCGCAAGACGAACATCAGCGAAAGCATTTGCCAAAGGTGTTTTCATCAATCAAGAACGAAAGTTAGAGGTTCGAAGGCGATTAGATACCGCCCTAGTTCTAACCGTAAATATGTCATCTAGCGATCCGCCGACGTTACTACAATGGCTCGGCGGGCAGCTTCCGGGAAACCAAAGATTTTGGACTCCGGGGGGAGTATGGTTGCAAAGCTGAAACTTAAAGGAATTGACGGAAGGGCACCACCAGGAGTGGAGCCTGCGGCTTAATTTGACTCAACACGGGAAATCTCACCAGGCCCGGACACCGGAAGGATTGACAGATTAACAGCTCTTTCTTGATTCGGTGGGTGGTGGTGCATGGCCGTTCTTAGTTGGTGGAGCGATTTGTCTGGTTAATTCCGGTAACGAACGAGACTCTAGCCTGCTAAATAGGCGTCGTCATTTAGGTGTGCGTGGCTTCGTCACGCAACTCACTGGCGACGTATTAAAATTCTTCTTAGAGGGACCGGCGGCTTCGAGCCGCACGAGATTGAGCAATAACAGGTCTGTGATGCCCTTAGATGTCCTGGGCCGCACGCGCGCTACACTGAAGGAATCAGCATGTTCTCCCTGGCCTAGAGGCCCGGGCAACCCGCTGAAACTCCTTCGTGCTGGGGATTGGGGTTTGCAATTATCCCCCATAAACGAGGAATTCCTAGTAAGCGCGAGTCATAAGCTCGCGTTGATTACGTCCCTGCCCTTTGTACACACCGCCCGTCGCTACTACCGATTGAATGATTTAGTGAGGTCTTCGGACCGACACGCGGTGGCTTCACGGCCGTCGGCGTTGCTGGGAAGTTGACCAAACTTGATCATTTAGAGGAAGTAAAAGTCGTAACAAGGTTTCCGTAGGGGAACCTGCGGAAGGATCATTAACGTGTAACGCGCTCTCGCGAATATGTATATATTATATATGTACGTAATCGTCGCAGCAGTCGTGTAACAACACACAAATATCCTAAACAAACTGAAAGTTTAATGTGTTGTACTTTGAACAACATTCAGAGACGCTGATACTGACGATTTGATTAAGCTTCGTAATCTAGTATACGTTATTATATACACGCGCCGTTGTATTTAATACAATGTTGCGTGTGCGATAATGTTGAAAAATCTCGAAATGTTCAAAATGTCTTGTGTCCGTCTCGCGTCGCGCTCTTAATGAATTCAACGTAGACTGGTTTAAAAAATCCGCACCACGAGTTGCAATTTGAGCGCGTTCGTAAACTATCTTATATATAAACGGTGGGTACATCTTTATAATGCGGTGATGTACATTATATACGTTTATATGTATATTATTTTTTTGAAATAATATAATAATAATGAACCATTCGATTTATGTAACAATATAAAACAATATATTATATCCATGGGGTTAATATTAAACTATTACCCTGGACGGTGGATCACTTGGCTCGCGGGTCGATGAAGAACGCAGTTAACTGCGCGTCATAGTGTGAACTGCAGGACACATTTGAACATCGACATTTCGAACGCACATTGCGGTCCGTGGAGACACATCCAGGACCACTCCTGTCTGAGGGCCGGCTGTATAAAATACATAAGCCACATTGCGTGTAAAATATATATACGTTCACGCGTAATACTATATTTAACGCAGATGACGGTTCCGTGATATGTTACACGTTTTATCGCGTATAACTATATTGCGGTCCGTTTAAATATTGTCTAACGACACACGTTGATTATAATTTATATATCATACGACAATGTTAGAGATTATTATAATATTTGTCGAACGATCGACGGTGTTACCGCTGATGCGCTTTACGGCGTAAGGCGGGGACGCTTTCGACTCTTCGAGTTTAGTGTGTTATGTAACAATATCGCACGTACGAGAGGGTTGATGGCGTGTGCATGTTTTTTTTTTTTTTTGTAAAAAATTAAACAAGTTCAACACCGTTCACATGTCGCGAGACGCATAAATATTATCAATCTCTATATAACAATTGACGTATACACAAAGATATATAAGACTTGAATCATCGACAGTAGGCGGACTCGACGTCCGAAGAGCGCATCGACGCCGTCGTCGTTATCGATCGTTATTATTGTAAAAAATGTAACGTGTCGTAGCGGTTGCGTCGTCGTAACGCTGACGGATATCGCGTCTGCCTCATA
>OY751356.1:13011110-13016110 GCA_963564715.1 Catocala sponsa
CGTAAATTCATTGTGATAAATATCACTTAAAAACTCCTTATTATTGTTATCCCCTACATCTCCGCTCGCTCCCCCCTCCCCCCTCCCCTTCCACCCCCACTCTCTCCCCTACCACCCCAGTTTACTAACCCCCCCCTAACCACCCCAATCGTATTGTGATACTGTATCCTGATCACATCATAGAAATATTATATTTTTCTAAAGTATCAACTGTTGGCTTGAATATATACCGATGGTATAAACCTGACAAAATCTTATACATGTACGGATGCGTACGACGAAAATGATGGTTGATGCGCGGCGGCGGAGGGAAAGAGTTGCGACGTTTAGTCGACTTTTTATACACTGCTGTTGTGCGTCGATCGTAATAAGTAATCTAACGCGTTTGTGCAAATGTTATAATAAACTGTGTGGATCGACGGATCGTTACTTACGTACGTGTCCGTTTGTTTAAATACATTTCAACGGTCCTATAAAAAAATATGCTATATATTATTATATTGCGAGGTGCTCTATAGATTCCGGGCGGAATCGACAATGGTACGTTTTGTGTTAAACATATTATATTTTATATATATGTGAAACGCGTCTCGGTACGAACGTTCAAAATTGGGGTTAATTTTTTATATAATGTTTAATTATATTATATAAGAGTAATCCTGAAAATGCTTACGTGCAATGGACGTTTGACGTGTTTGAGATATAACCGTTTTAAACGTTCGCACGTTCGCGACCCAAAATTCAAGAACGACACTCTATTTTGTAGTAGTGTACGTTTAATGAGCTCGCCCGTTAGCGTCGACGTGACGAAAAAGATCGTCGATGCGCGGGATATGTTATTGAAATGTCGAGAGGAAACTATTCTACTTCGCGTCTCTGTTGTATTTTAATATGGTACTTGTACAATATATTACGACGGTGCGTGAGTATTATTATTTATCTCGCTTTCAACAATGTGATAGCTCCCTGGTTGATCCTGCCAGTAGTTATATGCTTGTCTCAAAGATTAAGCCATGCATGTCTCAGTGCAAGCCGTATTAAGGCGATACCGCGAATGGCTCAATATATCAGTTTTGGTTCCTTAGATCTTACTCAGTTACTTGGATAACTGTGGTAATTCTAGAGCTAATACATGCAATCAGAACTCTGACCAGTGATGGGATGAGTGCTTTTATTAGATCAAAACCAATCGACGGAGGGCCTCGCGTCCGAAGTCGTTAATTTTGATGAATCTGGATAACTTTTGCCGATCGCATGGTCCAGTACCGGCGACGCATCTTTCAAATGTCTGCCTTATCAACTTTCGATGGTAGTTTCTGCGACTACCATGGTTGTCACGGGTAACGGGGAATCAGGGTTCGATTCCGGAGAGGGAGCCTGAGAAACGGCTACCACATCCAAGGAAGGCAGCAGGCGCGCAAATTACCCACTCCCGGCACGGGGAGGTAGTGACGAAAAATAACGATACGGGACTCTTACGAGGCCTCGTAATCGGAATGAGTACACTTTAAATATTTTAACGAGGAACAATTGGAGGGCAAGTCTGGTGCCAGCAGCCGCGGTAATTCCAGCTCCAATAGCGTATACTAAAATTGTTGCGGTTAAAAAGCTCGTAGTTGCATTTGTGCGCCGCGCTGTCGGTGCACCGCATCCGCGGTGATACTGACACGTCTGCGGAGCATATCGTCGGTGAGCCGGCGGTAATACGCCGGTTCAATATCAAAATCCTATCGCGGTGCTCTTCGGTGAGTGTCGAGGTGGGCCGACAATTTTACTTTGAACAAATTAGAGTGCTCAAAGCGGGCTCAAAATGCTGCTTGAATATTTCGTGCATGGAATAATAGAATATGATCTCGGTTCTATTTTGTTGGTTTTCAGAACTCCGAGGTAATGATTAATAGGGATAACTGGGGGCATTCGTATTGCGACGTTAGAGGTGAAATTCTTGGATCGTCGCAAGACGAACATCAGCGAAAGCATTTGCCAAAGGTGTTTTCATCAATCAAGAACGAAAGTTAGAGGTTCGAAGGCGATTAGATACCGCCCTAGTTCTAACCGTAAATATGTCATCTAGCGATCCGCCGACGTTACTACAATGGCTCGGCGGGCAGCTTCCGGGAAACCAAAGATTTTGGACTCCGGGGGGAGTATGGTTGCAAAGCTGAAACTTAAAGGAATTGACGGAAGGGCACCACCAGGAGTGGAGCCTGCGGCTTAATTTGACTCAACACGGGAAATCTCACCAGGCCCGGACACCGGAAGGATTGACAGATTAACAGCTCTTTCTTGATTCGGTGGGTGGTGGTGCATGGCCGTTCTTAGTTGGTGGAGCGATTTGTCTGGTTAATTCCGGTAACGAACGAGACTCTAGCCTGCTAAATAGGCGTCGTCATTTAGGTGTGCGTGGCTTCGTCACGCAACTCACTGGCGACGTATTAAAATTCTTCTTAGAGGGACCGGCGGCTTCGAGCCGCACGAGATTGAGCAATAACAGGTCTGTGATGCCCTTAGATGTCCTGGGCCGCACGCGCGCTACACTGAAGGAATCGGCATGTTCTGCCTGGCCTAGAGGCCCGGGCAACCCGCTGAAACTCCTTCGTGCTGGGGATTGGGGTTTGCAATTATCCCCCATAAACGAGGAATTCCTAGTAAGCGCGAGTCATAAGCTCGCGTTGATTACGTCCCTGCCCTTTGTACACACCGCCCGTCGCTACTACCGATTGAATGATTTAGTGAGGTCTTCGGACCGACACGCGGTGGCTTCACGGCCGTCGGCGTTGCTGGGAAGTTGACCAAACTTGATCATTTAGAGGAAGTAAAAGTCGTAACAAGGTTTCCGTAGGGGAACCTGCGGAAGGATCATTAACGTGTAACGCGCTCTCGCGAATATGTATATATTATATATGTACGTAATCGTCGCAGCAGTCGTGTAACAACACACAAATATCCTAAACAAACTGAAAGTTTAATGTGTTGTACTTTGAACAACATTCAGAGACGCTGATACTGACGATTTGATTAAGCTTCGTAATCTAGTATACGTTATTATATACACGCGCCGTTGTATTTAATACAATGTTGCGTGTGCGATAATGTTGAAAAATCTCGAAATGTTCAAAATGTCTTGTGTCCGTCTCGCGTCGCGCTCTTAATGAATTCAACGTAGACTGGTTTAAAAAATCCGCACCACGAGTTGCAATTTGAGCGCGTTCGTAAACTATCTTATATATAAACGGTGGGTACATCTTTATAATGCGGTGATGTACATTATATACGTTTATATGTATATTATTTTTTTGAAATAATATAATAATAATGAACCATTCGATTTATGTAACAATATAAAACAATATATTATATCCATGGGGTTAATATTAAACTATTACCCTGGACGGTGGATCACTTGGCTCGCGGGTCGATGAAGAACGCAGTTAACTGCGCGTCATAGTGTGAACTGCAGGACACATTTGAACATCGACATTTCGAACGCACATTGCGGTCCGTGGAGACACATCCAGGACCACTCCTGTCTGAGGGCCGGCTGTATAAAATACATAAGCCACATTGCGTGTAAAATATATATACGTTCACGCGTAATACTATATTTAACGCAGATGACGGTTCCGTGATATGTTACACGTTTTATCGCGTATAACTATATTGCGGTCCGTTTAAATATTGTCTAACGACACACGTTGATTATAATTTATATATCATACGACAATGTTAGAGATTATTATAATATTTGTCGAACGATCGACGGTGTTACCGCTGATGCGCTTTACGGCGTAAGGCGGGGACGCTTTCGACTCTTCGAGTTTAGTGTGTTATGTAACAATATCGCACGTACGAGAGGGTTGATGGCGTGTGCATGTTTTTTTTTTTTTTTGTAAAAAATTAAACAAGTTCAACACCGTTCACATGTCGCGAGACGCATAAATATTATCAATCTCTATATAACAATTGACGTATACACAAAGATATATAAGACTTGAATCATCGACAGTAGGCGGACTCGACGTCCGAAGAGCGCATCGACGCCGTCGTCGTTATCGATCGTTATTATTGTAAAAAATGTAACGTGTCGTAGCGGTTGCGTCGTCGTAACGCTGACGGATATCGCGTCTGCCTCATATTTTTATCGTTGGCCTCAGATCAGGGAGGATCACCCGCCGAATTTAAGCATATTAGTAAGCGGAGGAAAAGAAACTAACTAGGATTTCCTTAGTAGCGGCGAGCGAACAGGAAAGAAGCCCAGCACTGAATCCCGCCGTTGTTCAGGCGGCGGGAGATGTGGTGTTCGGGAGGTTCCGCTTTCTCGTCGCGATCGCTCCTGTCCAAGTTCGTCTTGAACGGGGCCGTTTTCCCGTAGAGGGTGCCAGGCCCGTAGCGACGGAGGATCGCGGCGAGAGGGACTCTCCTTAGAGTCGGGTTGCTTGAGAGTGCAGCCCTAAGTGGGTGGTAAACTCCATCTAAGGCTAAATATTACCGCGAGACCGATAGCGAACAAGTACCGTGAGGGAAAGTTGAAAAGAACTTTGAAGAGAGAGTTCAAGAGTACGTGAAACCGTTCAGGGGTAAACCTGCGAAACTCGAATGAACGAACGGAGAGATTCATCGTCATTCCGCGGCGTACGGACGCGCGATTCGATGTCGTCGGCTTCGGTCGGCCGGCACGACGCGTGTACGTCGACGTCCGCGGACGGCGTGCACTTCTCTCTTAGTAAATACATCGCGACCCGTTCGATGTCGGTCTAAGCGCCGTTCGGGAGCCCCATTGTACCTTCACGGGTACTGTGGGACCGCGACGGTGGCCGACCGGCCTTCGGACGGTAGTTCTGACGAAACGCGCACGCGTTTACAACGCGTCCGGCCCGACGCAAGTCAACGTCGTATCTTGCGTACCGCCTAAGCGCGGACGTATGTGCGGCGAGTCTGGTGTTGCTGCCGTGCAGTCTCGGACTGTGCGCGTCTCTGTCTGCGATGATTCAGTTTCGGGC
>OY751356.1:13021110-13023610 GCA_963564715.1 Catocala sponsa
TACTTCGCGTCTCTGTTGTATTTTAATATGGTACTTGTACAATATATTACGACGGTGCGTGAGTATTATTATTTATCTCGCTTTCAACAATGTGATAGCTCCCTGGTTGATCCTGCCAGTAGTTATATGCTTGTCTCAAAGATTAAGCCATGCATGTCTCAGTGCAAGCCGTATTAAGGCGATACCGCGAATGGCTCAATATATCAGTTTTGGTTCCTTAGATCTTACTCAGTTACTTGGATAACTGTGGTAATTCTAGAGCTAATACATGCAATCAGAACTCTGACCAGTGATGGGATGAGTGCTTTTATTAGATCAAAACCAATCGACGGAGGGCCTCGCGTCCGAAGTCGTTAATTTTGATGAATCTGGATAACTTTTGCCGATCGCATGGTCCAGTACCGGCGACGCATCTTTCAAATGTCTGCCTTATCAACTTTCGATGGTAGTTTCTGCGACTACCATGGTTGTCACGGGTAACGGGGAATCAGGGTTCGATTCCGGAGAGGGAGCCTGAGAAACGGCTACCACATCCAAGGAAGGCAGCAGGCGCGCAAATTACCCACTCCCGGCACGGGGAGGTAGTGACGAAAAATAACGATACGGGACTCTTACGAGGCCTCGTAATCGGAATGAGTACACTTTAAATATTTTAACGAGGAACAATTGGAGGGCAAGTCTGGTGCCAGCAGCCGCGGTAATTCCAGCTCCAATAGCGTATACTAAAATTGTTGCGGTTAAAAAGCTCGTAGTTGCATTTGTGCGCCGCGCTGTCGGTGCACCGCATCCGCGGTGATACTGACACGTCTGCGGAGCATATCGTCGGTGAGCCGGCGGTAATACGCCGGTTCAATATCAAAATCCTATCGCGGTGCTCTTCGGTGAGTGTCGAGGTGGGCCGACAATTTTACTTTGAACAAATTAGAGTGCTCAAAGCGGGCTCAAAATGCTGCTTGAATATTTCGTGCATGGAATAATAGAATATGATCTCGGTTCTATTTTGTTGGTTTTCAGAACTCCGAGGTAATGATTAATAGGGATAACTGGGGGCATTCGTATTGCGACGTTAGAGGTGAAATTCTTGGATCGTCGCAAGACGAACATCAGCGAAAGCATTTGCCAAAGGTGTTTTCATCAATCAAGAACGAAAGTTAGAGGTTCGAAGGCGATTAGATACCGCCCTAGTTCTAACCGTAAATATGTCATCTAGCGATCCGCCGACGTTACTACAATGGCTCGGCGGGCAGCTTCCGGGAAACCAAAGATTTTGGACTCCGGGGGGAGTATGGTTGCAAAGCTGAAACTTAAAGGAATTGACGGAAGGGCACCACCAGGAGTGGAGCCTGCGGCTTAATTTGACTCAACACGGGAAATCTCACCAGGCCCGGACACCGGAAGGATTGACAGATTAACAGCTCTTTCTTGATTCGGTGGGTGGTGGTGCATGGCCGTTCTTAGTTGGTGGAGCGATTTGTCTGGTTAATTCCGGTAACGAACGAGACTCTAGCCTGCTAAATAGGCGTCGTCATTTAGGTGTGCGTGGCTTCGTCACGCAACTCACTGGCGACGTATTAAAATTCTTCTTAGAGGGACCGGCGGCTTCGAGCCGCACGAGATTGAGCAATAACAGGTCTGTGATGCCCTTAGATGTCCTGGGCCGCACGCGCGCTACACTGAAGGAATCAGCATGTTCTCCCTGGCCTAGAGGCCCGGGCAACCCGCTGAAACTCCTTCGTGCTGGGGATTGGGGTTTGCAATTATCCCCCATAAACGAGGAATTCCTAGTAAGCGCGAGTCATAAGCTCGCGTTGATTACGTCCCTGCCCTTTGTACACACCGCCCGTCGCTACTACCGATTGAATGATTTAGTGAGGTCTTCGGACCGACACGCGGTGGCTTCACGGCCGTCGGCGTTGCTGGGAAGTTGACCAAACTTGATCATTTAGAGGAAGTAAAAGTCGTAACAAGGTTTCCGTAGGGGAACCTGCGGAAGGATCATTAACGTGTAACGCGCTCTCGCGAATATGTATATATTATATATGTACGTAATCGTCGCAGCAGTCGTGTAACAACACACAAATATCCTAAACAAACTGAAAGTTTAATGTGTTGTACTTTGAACAACATTCAGAGACGCTGATACTGACGATTTGATTAAGCTTCGTAATCTAGTATACGTTATTATATACACGCGCCGTTGTATTTAATACAATGTTGCGTGTGCGATAATGTTGAAAAATCTCGAAATGTTCAAAATGTCTTGTGTCCGTCTCGCGTCGCGCTCTTAATGAATTCAACGTAGACTGGTTTAAAAAATCCGCACCACGAGTTGCAATTTGAGCGCGTTCGTAAACTATCTTATATATAAACGGTGGGTACATCTTTATAATGCGGTGATGTACATTATATACGTTTATATGTATATTATTTTTTTGAAATAATATAATAATAATGAACCATTCGATTTATGTAACAATATAAAACAATATATTATATCCAT
>OY751356.1:13028610-13033610 GCA_963564715.1 Catocala sponsa
TGTTGCTTATTGACTGTGTTAGCTGTGGTGGGTAGAGTGGATATAATAATAAGTTGAGTTAAAGATGGGAACGATGAGATATAATAAATATTTCGTAGGGTCGAGTCGATTTTAATACACGAACTTGCGACATTTTTTTCCTACAAATTTAATACACGAACCAAAGTAATACACGAACCACGGTGACGCACACCGCACACCGCCTCGCACAATGTGTGATGTGCACCGGCGAACGGTCACATAATACACGAACCAAAGTGACGCACACCGTCAAATACGCACTTGGACGGCGTCGCGCGCGCCTAGCACGCAAACGTCACCGGCGAACTCACATATAATTTAATACACGAACCAAAGTGACGCACACCGTCAAATACGCACTTGGACGGCGTCGCGCGCGCCCAGCACGCAAACATCACCGGCGAACTCACATATAATTTAATACACGAACCAAAGTGACGCACACCGTCAAATACGCACTTGGACGGCGTCGCGCGCGCCTAGCACGCAAACATCATCGACGAACGCACATATAATTTAATACACGAACCGAAGTGACGCACACCGTCAAATACGCAATTGGACGGCACGTATTGTGTGTGCACATTATATTTATTCAGTTTCCTGTGAATCTTAAAAAATATATATGATTAAACATAATGTAATAAAACTGGAAAAAAAAATAATAAAAAAAAAAAAACACCTTTCCCAACCCCCCCTCTCCCTCCCCCCCCCCCCCTTCCCCCCGTTTCATCCCTACTGTCATCCACCCGTAAATTCATTGTGATAAATATCACTTAAAAACTCCTTATTATTGTTATCCCCTACATCTCCGCTCGCTCCCCCCTCCCCCCTCCCCTTCCACCCCCACTCTCTCCCCTACCACCCCAGTTTACTAACCCCCCCCTAACCACCCCAATCGTATTGTGATACTGTATCCTGATCACATCATAGAAATATTATATTTTTCTAAAGTATCAACTGTTGGCTTGAATATATACCGATGGTATAAACCTGACAAAATCTTATACATGTACGGATGCGTACGACGAAAATGATGGTTGATGCGCGGCGGCGGAGGGAAAGAGTTGCGACGTTTAGTCGACTTTTTATACACTGCTGTTGTGCGTCGATCGTAATAAGTAATCTAACGCGTTTGTGCAAATGTTATAATAAACTGTGTGGATCGACGGATCGTTACTTACGTACGTGTCCGTTTGTTTAAATACATTTCAACGGTCCTATAAAAAAATATGCTATATATTATTATATTGCGAGGTGCTCTATAGATTCCGGGCGGAATCGACAATGGTACGTTTTGTGTTAAACATATTATATTTTATATATATGTGAAACGCGTCTCGGTACGAACGTTCAAAATTGGGGTTAATTTTTTATATAATGTTTAATTATATTATATAAGAGTAATCCTGAAAATGCTTACGTGCAATGGACGTTTGACGTGTTTGAGATATAACCGTTTTAAACGTTCGCACGTTCGCGACCCAAAATTCAAGAACGACACTCTATTTTGTAGTAGTGTACGTTTAATGAGCTCGCCCGTTAGCGTCGACGTGACGAAAAAGATCGTCGATGCGCGGGATATGTTATTGAAATGTCGAGAGGAAACTATTCTACTTCGCGTCTCTGTTGTATTTTAATATGGTACTTGTACAATATATTACGACGGTGCGTGAGTATTATTATTTATCTCGCTTTCAACAATGTGATAGCTCCCTGGTTGATCCTGCCAGTAGTTATATGCTTGTCTCAAAGATTAAGCCATGCATGTCTCAGTGCAAGCCGTATTAAGGCGATACCGCGAATGGCTCAATATATCAGTTTTGGTTCCTTAGATCTTACTCAGTTACTTGGATAACTGTGGTAATTCTAGAGCTAATACATGCAATCAGAACTCTGACCAGTGATGGGATGAGTGCTTTTATTAGATCAAAACCAATCGACGGAGGGCCTCGCGTCCGAAGTCGTTAATTTTGATGAATCTGGATAACTTTTGCCGATCGCATGGTCCAGTACCGGCGACGCATCTTTCAAATGTCTGCCTTATCAACTTTCGATGGTAGTTTCTGCGACTACCATGGTTGTCACGGGTAACGGGGAATCAGGGTTCGATTCCGGAGAGGGAGCCTGAGAAACGGCTACCACATCCAAGGAAGGCAGCAGGCGCGCAAATTACCCACTCCCGGCACGGGGAGGTAGTGACGAAAAATAACGATACGGGACTCTTACGAGGCCTCGTAATCGGAATGAGTACACTTTAAATATTTTAACGAGGAACAATTGGAGGGCAAGTCTGGTGCCAGCAGCCGCGGTAATTCCAGCTCCAATAGCGTATACTAAAATTGTTGCGGTTAAAAAGCTCGTAGTTGCATTTGTGCGCCGCGCTGTCGGTGCACCGCATCCGCGGTGATACTGACACGTCTGCGGAGCATATCGTCGGTGAGCCGGCGGTAATACGCCGGTTCAATATCAAAATCCTATCGCGGTGCTCTTCGGTGAGTGTCGAGGTGGGCCGACAATTTTACTTTGAACAAATTAGAGTGCTCAAAGCGGGCTCAAAATGCTGCTTGAATATTTCGTGCATGGAATAATAGAATATGATCTCGGTTCTATTTTGTTGGTTTTCAGAACTCCGAGGTAATGATTAATAGGGATAACTGGGGGCATTCGTATTGCGACGTTAGAGGTGAAATTCTTGGATCGTCGCAAGACGAACATCAGCGAAAGCATTTGCCAAAGGTGTTTTCATCAATCAAGAACGAAAGTTAGAGGTTCGAAGGCGATTAGATACCGCCCTAGTTCTAACCGTAAATATGTCATCTAGCGATCCGCCGACGTTACTACAATGGCTCGGCGGGCAGCTTCCGGGAAACCAAAGATTTTGGACTCCGGGGGGAGTATGGTTGCAAAGCTGAAACTTAAAGGAATTGACGGAAGGGCACCACCAGGAGTGGAGCCTGCGGCTTAATTTGACTCAACACGGGAAATCTCACCAGGCCCGGACACCGGAAGGATTGACAGATTAACAGCTCTTTCTTGATTCGGTGGGTGGTGGTGCATGGCCGTTCTTAGTTGGTGGAGCGATTTGTCTGGTTAATTCCGGTAACGAACGAGACTCTAGCCTGCTAAATAGGCGTCGTCATTTAGGTGTGCGTGGCTTCGTCACGCAACTCACTGGCGACGTATTAAAATTCTTCTTAGAGGGACCGGCGGCTTCGAGCCGCACGAGATTGAGCAATAACAGGTCTGTGATGCCCTTAGATGTCCTGGGCCGCACGCGCGCTACACTGAAGGAATCGGCATGTTCTGCCTGGCCTAGAGGCCCGGGCAACCCGCTGAAACTCCTTCGTGCTGGGGATTGGGGTTTGCAATTATCCCCCATAAACGAGGAATTCCTAGTAAGCGCGAGTCATAAGCTCGCGTTGATTACGTCCCTGCCCTTTGTACACACCGCCCGTCGCTACTACCGATTGAATGATTTAGTGAGGTCTTCGGACCGACACGCGGTGGCTTCACGGCCGTCGGCGTTGCTGGGAAGTTGACCAAACTTGATCATTTAGAGGAAGTAAAAGTCGTAACAAGGTTTCCGTAGGGGAACCTGCGGAAGGATCATTAACGTGTAACGCGCTCTCGCGAATATGTATATATTATATATGTACGTAATCGTCGCAGCAGTCGTGTAACAACACACAAATATCCTAAACAAACTGAAAGTTTAATGTGTTGTACTTTGAACAACATTCAGAGACGCTGATACTGACGATTTGATTAAGCTTCGTAATCTAGTATACGTTATTATATACACGCGCCGTTGTATTTAATACAATGTTGCGTGTGCGATAATGTTGAAAAATCTCGAAATGTTCAAAATGTCTTGTGTCCGTCTCGCGTCGCGCTCTTAATGAATTCAACGTAGACTGGTTTAAAAAATCCGCACCACGAGTTGCAATTTGAGCGCGTTCGTAAACTATCTTATATATAAACGGTGGGTACATCTTTATAATGCGGTGATGTACATTATATACGTTTATATGTATATTATTTTTTTGAAATAATATAATAATAATGAACCATTCGATTTATGTAACAATATAAAACAATATATTATATCCATGGGGTTAATATTAAACTATTACCCTGGACGGTGGATCACTTGGCTCGCGGGTCGATGAAGAACGCAGTTAACTGCGCGTCATAGTGTGAACTGCAGGACACATTTGAACATCGACATTTCGAACGCACATTGCGGTCCGTGGAGACACATCCAGGACCACTCCTGTCTGAGGGCCGGCTGTATAAAATACATAAGCCACATTGCGTGTAAAATATATATACGTTCACGCGTAATACTATATTTAACGCAGATGACGGTTCCGTGATATGTTACACGTTTTATCGCGTATAACTATATTGCGGTCCGTTTAAATATTGTCTAACGACACACGTTGATTATAATTTATATATCATACGACAATGTTAGAGATTATTATAATATTTGTCGAACGATCGACGGTGTTACCGCTGATGCGCTTTACGGCGTAAGGCGGGGACGCTTTCGACTCTTCGAGTTTAGTGTGTTATGTAACAATATCGCACGTACGAGAGGGTTGATGGCGTGTGCATGTTTTTTTTTTTTTTTGTAAAAAATTAAACAAGTTCAACACCGTTCACATGTCGCGAGACGCATAAATATTATCAATCTCTATATAACAATTGACGTATACACAAAGATATATAAGACTTGAATCATCGACAGTAGGCGGACTCGACGTCCGAAGAGCGCATCGACGCCGTCGTCGTTATCGATCGTTATTATTGTAAAAAATGTAACGTGTCGTAGCGGTTGCGTCGTCGTAACGCTGACGGATATCGCGTCTGCCTCATATTTTTATCGTTGGCCTCAGATCAGGGAGGATCACCCGCCGAATTTAAGCATATTAGTAAGCGGAGGAAAAGAAACTAACTAGGATTTCCTTAGT
>OY751356.1:13038610-13043610 GCA_963564715.1 Catocala sponsa
CCCCCACTCTCTCCCCTACCACCCCAGTTTACTAACCCCCCCCTAACCACCCCAATCGTATTGTGATACTGTATCCTGATCACATCATAGAAATATTATATTTTTCTAAAGTATCAACTGTTGGCTTGAATATATACCGATGGTATAAACCTGACAAAATCTTATACATGTACGGATGCGTACGACGAAAATGATGGTTGATGCGCGGCGGCGGAGGGAAAGAGTTGCGACGTTTAGTCGACTTTTTATACACTGCTGTTGTGCGTCGATCGTAATAAGTAATCTAACGCGTTTGTGCAAATGTTATAATAAACTGTGTGGATCGACGGATCGTTACTTACGTACGTGTCCGTTTGTTTAAATACATTTCAACGGTCCTATAAAAAAATATGCTATATATTATTATATTGCGAGGTGCTCTATAGATTCCGGGCGGAATCGACAATGGTACGTTTTGTGTTAAACATATTATATTTTATATATATGTGAAACGCGTCTCGGTACGAACGTTCAAAATTGGGGTTAATTTTTTATATAATGTTTAATTATATTATATAAGAGTAATCCTGAAAATGCTTACGTGCAATGGACGTTTGACGTGTTTGAGATATAACCGTTTTAAACGTTCGCACGTTCGCGACCCAAAATTCAAGAACGACACTCTATTTTGTAGTAGTGTACGTTTAATGAGCTCGCCCGTTAGCGTCGACGTGACGAAAAAGATCGTCGATGCGCGGGATATGTTATTGAAATGTCGAGAGGAAACTATTCTACTTCGCGTCTCTGTTGTATTTTAATATGGTACTTGTACAATATATTACGACGGTGCGTGAGTATTATTATTTATCTCGCTTTCAACAATGTGATAGCTCCCTGGTTGATCCTGCCAGTAGTTATATGCTTGTCTCAAAGATTAAGCCATGCATGTCTCAGTGCAAGCCGTATTAAGGCGATACCGCGAATGGCTCAATATATCAGTTTTGGTTCCTTAGATCTTACTCAGTTACTTGGATAACTGTGGTAATTCTAGAGCTAATACATGCAATCAGAACTCTGACCAGTGATGGGATGAGTGCTTTTATTAGATCAAAACCAATCGACGGAGGGCCTCGCGTCCGAAGTCGTTAATTTTGATGAATCTGGATAACTTTTGCCGATCGCATGGTCCAGTACCGGCGACGCATCTTTCAAATGTCTGCCTTATCAACTTTCGATGGTAGTTTCTGCGACTACCATGGTTGTCACGGGTAACGGGGAATCAGGGTTCGATTCCGGAGAGGGAGCCTGAGAAACGGCTACCACATCCAAGGAAGGCAGCAGGCGCGCAAATTACCCACTCCCGGCACGGGGAGGTAGTGACGAAAAATAACGATACGGGACTCTTACGAGGCCTCGTAATCGGAATGAGTACACTTTAAATATTTTAACGAGGAACAATTGGAGGGCAAGTCTGGTGCCAGCAGCCGCGGTAATTCCAGCTCCAATAGCGTATACTAAAATTGTTGCGGTTAAAAAGCTCGTAGTTGCATTTGTGCGCCGCGCTGTCGGTGCACCGCATCCGCGGTGATACTGACACGTCTGCGGAGCATATCGTCGGTGAGCCGGCGGTAATACGCCGGTTCAATATCAAAATCCTATCGCGGTGCTCTTCGGTGAGTGTCGAGGTGGGCCGACAATTTTACTTTGAACAAATTAGAGTGCTCAAAGCGGGCTCAAAATGCTGCTTGAATATTTCGTGCATGGAATAATAGAATATGATCTCGGTTCTATTTTGTTGGTTTTCAGAACTCCGAGGTAATGATTAATAGGGATAACTGGGGGCATTCGTATTGCGACGTTAGAGGTGAAATTCTTGGATCGTCGCAAGACGAACATCAGCGAAAGCATTTGCCAAAGGTGTTTTCATCAATCAAGAACGAAAGTTAGAGGTTCGAAGGCGATTAGATACCGCCCTAGTTCTAACCGTAAATATGTCATCTAGCGATCCGCCGACGTTACTACAATGGCTCGGCGGGCAGCTTCCGGGAAACCAAAGATTTTGGACTCCGGGGGGAGTATGGTTGCAAAGCTGAAACTTAAAGGAATTGACGGAAGGGCACCACCAGGAGTGGAGCCTGCGGCTTAATTTGACTCAACACGGGAAATCTCACCAGGCCCGGACACCGGAAGGATTGACAGATTAACAGCTCTTTCTTGATTCGGTGGGTGGTGGTGCATGGCCGTTCTTAGTTGGTGGAGCGATTTGTCTGGTTAATTCCGGTAACGAACGAGACTCTAGCCTGCTAAATAGGCGTCGTCATTTAGGTGTGCGTGGCTTCGTCACGCAACTCACTGGCGACGTATTAAAATTCTTCTTAGAGGGACCGGCGGCTTCGAGCCGCACGAGATTGAGCAATAACAGGTCTGTGATGCCCTTAGATGTCCTGGGCCGCACGCGCGCTACACTGAAGGAATCAGCATGTTCTCCCTGGCCTAGAGGCCCGGGCAACCCGCTGAAACTCCTTCGTGCTGGGGATTGGGGTTTGCAATTATCCCCCATAAACGAGGAATTCCTAGTAAGCGCGAGTCATAAGCTCGCGTTGATTACGTCCCTGCCCTTTGTACACACCGCCCGTCGCTACTACCGATTGAATGATTTAGTGAGGTCTTCGGACCGACACGCGGTGGCTTCACGGCCGTCGGCGTTGCTGGGAAGTTGACCAAACTTGATCATTTAGAGGAAGTAAAAGTCGTAACAAGGTTTCCGTAGGGGAACCTGCGGAAGGATCATTAACGTGTAACGCGCTCTCGCGAATATGTATATATTATATATGTACGTAATCGTCGCAGCAGTCGTGTAACAACACACAAATATCCTAAACAAACTGAAAGTTTAATGTGTTGTACTTTGAACAACATTCAGAGACGCTGATACTGACGATTTGATTAAGCTTCGTAATCTAGTATACGTTATTATATACACGCGCCGTTGTATTTAATACAATGTTGCGTGTGCGATAATGTTGAAAAATCTCGAAATGTTCAAAATGTCTTGTGTCCGTCTCGCGTCGCGCTCTTAATGAATTCAACGTAGACTGGTTTAAAAAATCCGCACCACGAGTTGCAATTTGAGCGCGTTCGTAAACTATCTTATATATAAACGGTGGGTACATCTTTATAATGCGGTGATGTACATTATATACGTTTATATGTATATTATTTTTTTGAAATAATATAATAATAATGAACCATTCGATTTATGTAACAATATAAAACAATATATTATATCCATGGGGTTAATATTAAACTATTACCCTGGACGGTGGATCACTTGGCTCGCGGGTCGATGAAGAACGCAGTTAACTGCGCGTCATAGTGTGAACTGCAGGACACATTTGAACATCGACATTTCGAACGCACATTGCGGTCCGTGGAGACACATCCAGGACCACTCCTGTCTGAGGGCCGGCTGTATAAAATACATAAGCCACATTGCGTGTAAAATATATATACGTTCACGCGTAATACTATATTTAACGCAGATGACGGTTCCGTGATATGTTACACGTTTTATCGCGTATAACTATATTGCGGTCCGTTTAAATATTGTCTAACGACACACGTTGATTATAATTTATATATCATACGACAATGTTAGAGATTATTATAATATTTGTCGAACGATCGACGGTGTTACCGCTGATGCGCTTTACGGCGTAAGGCGGGGACGCTTTCGACTCTTCGAGTTTAGTGTGTTATGTAACAATATCGCACGTACGAGAGGGTTGATGGCGTGTGCATGTTTTTTTTTTTTTTTGTAAAAAATTAAACAAGTTCAACACCGTTCACATGTCGCGAGACGCATAAATATTATCAATCTCTATATAACAATTGACGTATACACAAAGATATATAAGACTTGAATCATCGACAGTAGGCGGACTCGACGTCCGAAGAGCGCATCGACGCCGTCGTCGTTATCGATCGTTATTATTGTAAAAAATGTAACGTGTCGTAGCGGTTGCGTCGTCGTAACGCTGACGGATATCGCGTCTGCCTCATATTTTTATCGTTGGCCTCAGATCAGGGAGGATCACCCGCCGAATTTAAGCATATTAGTAAGCGGAGGAAAAGAAACTAACTAGGATTTCCTTAGTAGCGGCGAGCGAACAGGAAAGAAGCCCAGCACTGAATCCCGCCGTTGTTCAGGCGGCGGGAGATGTGGTGTTCGGGAGGTTCCGCTTTCTCGTCGCGATCGCTCCTGTCCAAGTTCGTCTTGAACGGGGCCGTTTTCCCGTAGAGGGTGCCAGGCCCGTAGCGACGGAGGATCGCGGCGAGAGGGACTCTCCTTAGAGTCGGGTTGCTTGAGAGTGCAGCCCTAAGTGGGTGGTAAACTCCATCTAAGGCTAAATATTACCGCGAGACCGATAGCGAACAAGTACCGTGAGGGAAAGTTGAAAAGAACTTTGAAGAGAGAGTTCAAGAGTACGTGAAACCGTTCAGGGGTAAACCTGCGAAACTCGAATGAACGAACGGAGAGATTCATCGTCATTCCGCGGCGTACGGACGCGCGATTCGATGTCGTCGGCTTCGGTCGGCCGGCACGACGCGTGTACGTCGACGTCCGCGGACGGCGTGCACTTCTCTCTTAGTAAATACATCGCGACCCGTTCGATGTCGGTCTAAGCGCCGTTCGGGAGCCCCATTGTACCTTCACGGGTACTGTGGGACCGCGACGGTGGCCGACCGGCCTTCGGACGGTAGTTCTGACGAAACGCGCACGCGTTTACAACGCGTCCGGCCCGACGCAAGTCAACGTCGTATCTTGCGTACCGCCTAAGCGCGGACGTATGTGCGGCGAGTCTGGTGTTGCTGCCGTGCAGTCTCGGACTGTGCGCGTCTCTGTCTGCGATGATTCAGTTTCGGGCACTCGCAGGACCCGTCTTGAAACACGGACCAAGGAGTCTAGCATGTATGCGAGTCATTGAGATAATAAAACTGAAAGGCGCAACGAAAGTGAA
>OY751356.1:13048610-13053610 GCA_963564715.1 Catocala sponsa
GATAGCTCCCTGGTTGATCCTGCCAGTAGTTATATGCTTGTCTCAAAGATTAAGCCATGCATGTCTCAGTGCAAGCCGTATTAAGGCGATACCGCGAATGGCTCAATATATCAGTTTTGGTTCCTTAGATCTTACTCAGTTACTTGGATAACTGTGGTAATTCTAGAGCTAATACATGCAATCAGAACTCTGACCAGTGATGGGATGAGTGCTTTTATTAGATCAAAACCAATCGACGGAGGGCCTCGCGTCCGAAGTCGTTAATTTTGATGAATCTGGATAACTTTTGCCGATCGCATGGTCCAGTACCGGCGACGCATCTTTCAAATGTCTGCCTTATCAACTTTCGATGGTAGTTTCTGCGACTACCATGGTTGTCACGGGTAACGGGGAATCAGGGTTCGATTCCGGAGAGGGAGCCTGAGAAACGGCTACCACATCCAAGGAAGGCAGCAGGCGCGCAAATTACCCACTCCCGGCACGGGGAGGTAGTGACGAAAAATAACGATACGGGACTCTTACGAGGCCTCGTAATCGGAATGAGTACACTTTAAATATTTTAACGAGGAACAATTGGAGGGCAAGTCTGGTGCCAGCAGCCGCGGTAATTCCAGCTCCAATAGCGTATACTAAAATTGTTGCGGTTAAAAAGCTCGTAGTTGCATTTGTGCGCCGCGCTGTCGGTGCACCGCATCCGCGGTGATACTGACACGTCTGCGGAGCATATCGTCGGTGAGCCGGCGGTAATACGCCGGTTCAATATCAAAATCCTATCGCGGTGCTCTTCGGTGAGTGTCGAGGTGGGCCGACAATTTTACTTTGAACAAATTAGAGTGCTCAAAGCGGGCTCAAAATGCTGCTTGAATATTTCGTGCATGGAATAATAGAATATGATCTCGGTTCTATTTTGTTGGTTTTCAGAACTCCGAGGTAATGATTAATAGGGATAACTGGGGGCATTCGTATTGCGACGTTAGAGGTGAAATTCTTGGATCGTCGCAAGACGAACATCAGCGAAAGCATTTGCCAAAGGTGTTTTCATCAATCAAGAACGAAAGTTAGAGGTTCGAAGGCGATTAGATACCGCCCTAGTTCTAACCGTAAATATGTCATCTAGCGATCCGCCGACGTTACTACAATGGCTCGGCGGGCAGCTTCCGGGAAACCAAAGATTTTGGACTCCGGGGGGAGTATGGTTGCAAAGCTGAAACTTAAAGGAATTGACGGAAGGGCACCACCAGGAGTGGAGCCTGCGGCTTAATTTGACTCAACACGGGAAATCTCACCAGGCCCGGACACCGGAAGGATTGACAGATTAACAGCTCTTTCTTGATTCGGTGGGTGGTGGTGCATGGCCGTTCTTAGTTGGTGGAGCGATTTGTCTGGTTAATTCCGGTAACGAACGAGACTCTAGCCTGCTAAATAGGCGTCGTCATTTAGGTGTGCGTGGCTTCGTCACGCAACTCACTGGCGACGTATTAAAATTCTTCTTAGAGGGACCGGCGGCTTCGAGCCGCACGAGATTGAGCAATAACAGGTCTGTGATGCCCTTAGATGTCCTGGGCCGCACGCGCGCTACACTGAAGGAATCAGCATGTTCTCCCTGGCCTAGAGGCCCGGGCAACCCGCTGAAACTCCTTCGTGCTGGGGATTGGGGTTTGCAATTATCCCCCATAAACGAGGAATTCCTAGTAAGCGCGAGTCATAAGCTCGCGTTGATTACGTCCCTGCCCTTTGTACACACCGCCCGTCGCTACTACCGATTGAATGATTTAGTGAGGTCTTCGGACCGACACGCGGTGGCTTCACGGCCGTCGGCGTTGCTGGGAAGTTGACCAAACTTGATCATTTAGAGGAAGTAAAAGTCGTAACAAGGTTTCCGTAGGGGAACCTGCGGAAGGATCATTAACGTGTAACGCGCTCTCGCGAATATGTATATATTATATATGTACGTAATCGTCGCAGCAGTCGTGTAACAACACACAAATATCCTAAACAAACTGAAAGTTTAATGTGTTGTACTTTGAACAACATTCAGAGACGCTGATACTGACGATTTGATTAAGCTTCGTAATCTAGTATACGTTATTATATACACGCGCCGTTGTATTTAATACAATGTTGCGTGTGCGATAATGTTGAAAAATCTCGAAATGTTCAAAATGTCTTGTGTCCGTCTCGCGTCGCGCTCTTAATGAATTCAACGTAGACTGGTTTAAAAAATCCGCACCACGAGTTGCAATTTGAGCGCGTTCGTAAACTATCTTATATATAAACGGTGGGTACATCTTTATAATGCGGTGATGTACATTATATACGTTTATATGTATATTATTTTTTTGAAATAATATAATAATAATGAACCATTCGATTTATGTAACAATATAAAACAATATATTATATCCATGGGGTTAATATTAAACTATTACCCTGGACGGTGGATCACTTGGCTCGCGGGTCGATGAAGAACGCAGTTAACTGCGCGTCATAGTGTGAACTGCAGGACACATTTGAACATCGACATTTCGAACGCACATTGCGGTCCGTGGAGACACATCCAGGACCACTCCTGTCTGAGGGCCGGCTGTATAAAATACATAAGCCACATTGCGTGTAAAATATATATACGTTCACGCGTAATACTATATTTAACGCAGATGACGGTTCCGTGATATGTTACACGTTTTATCGCGTATAACTACATATATTGCGGTCCGTTTAAATATTGTCTAACGACACACGTTGATTATAATTTATATATCATACGACAATGTTAGAGATTATTATAATATTTGTCGAACGATCGACGGTGTTACCGCTGATGCGCTTTACGGCGTAAGGCGGGGACGCTTTCGACTCTTCGAGTTTAGTGTGTTATGTAACAATATCGCACGTACGAGAGGGTTGATGGCGTGTGCATGTTTTTTTTTTTTTTTGTAAAAAATTAAACAAGTTCAACACCGTTCACATGTCGCGAGACGCATAAATATTATCAATCTCTATATAACAATTGACGTATACACAAAGATATATAAGACTTGAATCATCGACAGTAGGCGGACTCGACGTCCGAAGAGCGCATCGACGCCGTCGTCGTTATCGATCGTTATTATTGTAAAAAATGTAACGTGTCGTAGCGGTTGCGTCGTCGTAACGCTGACGGATATCGCGTCTGCCTCATATTTTTATCGTTGGCCTCAGATCAGGGAGGATCACCCGCCGAATTTAAGCATATTAGTAAGCGGAGGAAAAGAAACTAACTAGGATTTCCTTAGTAGCGGCGAGCGAACAGGAAAGAAGCCCAGCACTGAATCCCGCCGTTGTTCAGGCGGCGGGAGATGTGGTGTTCGGGAGGTTCCGCTTTCTCGTCGCGATCGCTCCTGTCCAAGTTCGTCTTGAACGGGGCCGTTTTCCCGTAGAGGGTGCCAGGCCCGTAGCGACGGAGGATCGCGGCGAGAGGGACTCTCCTTAGAGTCGGGTTGCTTGAGAGTGCAGCCCTAAGTGGGTGGTAAACTCCATCTAAGGCTAAATATTACCGCGAGACCGATAGCGAACAAGTACCGTGAGGGAAAGTTGAAAAGAACTTTGAAGAGAGAGTTCAAGAGTACGTGAAACCGTTCAGGGGTAAACCTGCGAAACTCGAATGAACGAACGGAGAGATTCATCGTCATTCCGCGGCGTACGGACGCGCGATTCGATGTCGTCGGCTTCGGTCGGCCGGCACGACGCGTGTACGTCGACGTCCGCGGACGGCGTGCACTTCTCTCTTAGTAAATACATCGCGACCCGTTCGATGTCGGTCTAAGCGCCGTTCGGGAGCCCCATTGTACCTTCACGGGTACTGTGGGACCGCGACGGTGGCCGACCGGCCTTCGGACGGTAGTTCTGACGAAACGCGCACGCGTTTACAACGCGTCCGGCCCGACGCAAGTCAACGTCGTATCTTGCGTACCGCCTAAGCGCGGACGTATGTGCGGCGAGTCTGGTGTTGCTGCCGTGCAGTCTCGGACTGTGCGCGTCTCTGTCTGCGATGATTCAGTTTCGGGCACTCGCAGGACCCGTCTTGAAACACGGACCAAGGAGTCTAGCATGTATGCGAGTCATTGAGATAATAAAACTGAAAGGCGCAACGAAAGTGAAGGCGCGCGCTTGCCGCGCGCTCAGGGAGGATGGAGCGTCGATCTAGGTCGATCTCTCGCACTCCCGAGGCGTCTCGTTTCCAATCTGTGAATGTAGGCGCGCTCTGAGCATAAATGCTGGGACCCGAAAGATGGTGAACTATGCCTGGTCAGGTCGAAGTCAGGGGAAACCCTGATGGAGGACCGTAGCGATTCTGACGTGCAAATCGATCGTCGGAACTGGGTATAGGGGCGAAAGACTAATCGAACCATCTAGTAGCTGGTTCCGTCCGAAGTTTCCCTCAGGATAGCTGGCGTCGATTTGAACAGTCTCATCCGGTAAAGCGAATGATTAGAGGCATTGGGGCCGAAACGACCTCAACCTATTCTCAAACTTTAAATGGGTGAGTACTCCGGCTTACTCGAACGATGAAGCCGGAGATCTGATGACGGTGCCAAGTGGGCCAATTTTGGTAAGCAGAACTGGCGCTGTGGGATGAACCAAACGTAGTGTTAAGGCGCCTAAAAAACGCTCATGGGACACCATGAAAGGCGTTGGTCGCTCATGACAGCAGGACGGTGGCCATGGAAGTCGGAATCCGCTAAGGAGTGTGCAACGACTCACCTGCCGAAGCAACCAGCCCTGAAAATGGATGGCGCTGAAGCGTTTTGCCTATACACTACCGTTACGGGCATGTGCGACATTCATTCGTGATGTCATTAAGCCGTAACGAGTAGGACGTGCGCGGCGGAGAGCGCAGAAGGGTCTGGGCGTGAGCCCGCTTGGAGCCTCCGTCGGTGCAGATCTTGGTGGTAGTAGCAAATACTCCAGCGAGGCCCTGGAGGACTGACGTGGAGAAGGGTTTCGCGTGAACAGTAGTT